>CM033796.1:7886948-8167690 GCA_019656835.1 Rhododendron ovatum | reverse complement strand
ACGATAAAAGAAATAAAAATGCAAACGCCCTAGAGGTCCAAACACAAGATCCTGACAACGCCGCAAAGTCCACTATAATGCTCCATGAACTAACCTGAAAATAATGTGGAATAAATCCGTCAGCTAACGAGCTCAGTGAGAAGTTAAGCATGCTAAGGGTGATAATATAAAGTGGCATACTTTTGAATAAATGATAATGAGGGTTCCAAGAAGTGGCTTTAAATTAATAAGGGAGATAGATAGTTCAATGAATACTAACAGCAAACCAATTACTGAACAAAATGACCAACAACTCAATAAAGAGTATCCACCAATTGAATAACAGATTATTGAATAATATGAACAATCATCGAATCATCAAAATAATTATACCAACCAATGAGTCCAATAATATCTAAAAGATGAACAACGATAAACGGGAGTCTCAACCAAAGTGGGAACCATATCTTCCAATTACCAAGTACCAAATGCCAAATATTTTCTCAAGCCTTAGCCCGTTGGATCCAACATCGTACTTAGAGTCACCACAGGATGACGCCTGGGACCTTTTCCCTAAGCCGATCCGAAATAGGGTCACAGGGTATTTCACAAGTCTTTTCTCTATCCGTTGAGCACTAGAGTCACAGGGTATTTCACAAGTCTTTTCCCTAGCGGCCAAAGTCACCACGATATATCACGGGTCTTTTCCTTGGACTTAAATAAATATAAACATAGTCCATGGTCCCAAACACAAATAGAACAACGGCGAGCCGGAGGCATTCGCACCAGGATTATTCCCCGTGCCGTTGCAGAGTCACAATAATATTAAGGAGTCAACGAACGAACAACAAGAAAAATAAGGGCAATCCAACAATCCTATTAATTTTTATCAATGAACCTTGTATGCCAAAGGGTACGTCAATTGTCAATAATTATGAGAGCAACGAATAAGAATAATTATCATCGGATCACAACCAATAACGAATTGTCAAAAATTGATAGGCTCAAGAGAATTCCAAGAAAGGGATCACATGCTTAACCACTCACCTTAGATCTGAAATGCGATCACCAAATGCAACGGATGATAAAACACTCTAATCTGAATCACAATGGAAGTAAATGAATAACTATAAGTATTTACATTAGACTGCTAACATGGTACTTTACTACTAAATTACTATGGCAATAATAGTTATATATTCATAATTCTACCCTCCATCACCCACGCACACCAACAGCCAATAAGCGCCTCTCCCTCTCTCTCTCTTTGAAGTAGCAAACAAAAACCCAACTAATTAAACTGGTTCCCAAATCAATTTATAAAGATAAGAAGAAAAAGGGATTAATAGTAAAGAATTACCACTTCAGGAAGCCAACTAGAACCCGACTGCCGCAGCTCTCTCGTTAATCTCACTGCCTAGAATTAAAACAACCCTAGTTTTGTATATGTATAAGAATAGAGGGGGCTCTCTCTCTTACGTTAGTTAAATACTATCAACTGACCCGACCCGAGTACACTAAGCGGCCCAATAATATAATACGTACTCACATATAAGATATTTCAGTTCAGATAAATTTTTAAAATACATGAAGTAAATATCAACCGACATTTTTTTTTTATTAGAAAGAAGTTTGAAAATGATAAATGAAAGATTTAATAATTTGGGTCAAAAAGATATTATTATTATTATTTTTTTTTTTTACTGAAAAAGTGGGATGTCACGACTAGCATATCCTGACCCAATACTTAGTCGCCATTTGCATTTAGTCGGTAAAGGTTTGGACTATTAGCGACAAAAAGTTTAGTCGGCAAATGCATGTATAACTATTTGCCGACTAATTGTTTAGTCAGGGAATGTGTGTACCTATTTACCGACTAAATATTTACTCGGAAAATGTGTATACAATTCAACAAATAAGTGACCTATTGGCTGCCATTTAGGTATACAATTCAACAAAGAAGCCTGAATGTTGTTTTGTTTCAATTGTGTAGTAGCATTGTGTGTACTTGTAATTAAGACACTTGTATCTTTTGTTGATGGTTGTGCTAGGCTTGTGGCCAAGCCCGTGGTTATACTTATATTTAGGGGCTGTTCAGGAATAAAAATGAGCCAGCTTTCTAGGGAAAAATGAGCCAAAAAAGCCACAGTGTGTCAGGAGGTTTATTTTTGCCGGGAAAGCCAATAAGCCATGGAGATTTTTTGTTCGAACACCTCCTTAATTCAGGATGTTTGTAATAACTTTAACCTATCTTTAAAATAATGCAACCCCAATTAATCAAATCTTTTGCAATGCAACTCCTCGTGAATGCCTTTTAAAGATAAGTTTCAATATGCACCACAAGCACGCCAGGCCAACTTCCTTGAATCGTACCTGAAAATGATAGGGTGAGCTACATTAGTCCAGTAGAAAAATCTATACACATGCTATATGAAAATGCGATGAATCATGCATCTAGAGTGAGTGAATATGATGAGGTACCACAAAGAAACATGGGTCTTCCACCACAAATGAGCATACTGCAACCAGGGGATCATGATTTCATAAAGCAATTCCTAACAGCTCATACGTCAGACTAGAAGCATAAACCAACTCGAATTATCCTAATCAAACCACAACTTGTCCTCAATCGTCACTTTTCCATCGCTATGCAAATACTCCATTCTGCCTCGATCTATACGTATATGTGATGATCAGGCATCAATAGCAATATGTGAGCAACAATATATATGTACAACGAACCCTAAATACTAATGACAACGAGTATATCTCTCAACAGAACAATACGAACATATCACTGAATTTCCTTTTAGAACATAATTAATTTATCTGTATTTCTCAAGTATTTCATTCAATTCTTGGCATTTGGGATTTCGTGCGTCCACTAAAATACTTTCATTCAATTCCGGGCATTTGGGACCTCGTGTGTCCACTAAAATCATTTCATTCAATTTCGGCCATTGGGGACCCTGTGCGTCCACTAAAATCCTTTCATTCAATTCCAGGCATTTATTGAAGCAATACGAATTTGTCAAACAACAATGTCACTACAAGAAAAAATATGTTTAGTGACGAAAAAAGTGGCAACAAAATTTAATTTCGTCACTAAATGAGTATATTTGGCGAGGAAAAAATAAATTCGTCACTGTTTTGATACCTTCCGCGACGAAATTATTTCGTCACCAATTATAACTATTTAGCGATGAAAAAGATATTTTTGTCACCAAAGACACCTATTTGGCAACGAAATAAAATTTTCATCTCTAAAAGAGTAAAAAAGGAGACGAAATTATTTTTTGATGCCAAAGATAACTATTCGGTGACGAAAAAAATATTTTGTCGCCAAATGAACAAATTTGGAGACGAAAAATATTTTCGTCTACTCTATATGTTTTTAGTGACGAAAAATTTATCATTTGATGACAAAATTTATGAATTACGCTTTGTCACCAAATATATTTCGGGCATAACTCTTTGCTCAGAACTCCGATTGAGATAATTTAAATTGGATTTGAACAATAACATAAAGAGCTACGACTTTAATGTTTATCAAAATTGCTAATTTTAATGTTTAATGGTTGAAAATGCCGTTCAAAATATATTTTAATGTTAAATGTATGTATTATATATTAGATATATCAAATATTTGTTGAAAAGTTTGTGTGGTGTAGTTGGTTAAAACTTGCGTGCAAAACCTAGGAGACTGAAGTTCAAAACCCAGAAGGAGCAAGAAAGTAAGATTCTTTTTTACATATAAGAATGTCTTTTGTGACGAAAAATTTCGTCATCGGTGGGTCACCTTTGACGAGCCAAAGGGAATAATTTGTAATGAAATTTTTTGTCGTCAAAAAAGCACAATAGGTGATGAAATTTTTTTTTTCACCAAGTCATTTTTCCGTGACGAAAATTTTCGTCGCCAAAAGGCACTATAGGTGACAAAAAATAGATTTCGTCACCTGGTAGGAATCTTCGACAACCTTTAGTCGACAAATTTTTTTTCGTCACCTATATTATTTGTGACAAAAAACATACAATTTGTGACGATTTTCATTCGTCACCCAATGCAATTTTTCTTGTAGTGTGTGACAGATTTGTGACCAGATTTCTAAAATCCACCATTAATTCAATTCTCAATGGTTTTGGGTGATTTCAGAGGCATTAGAATGGGCTCTAAGTCTACTCTATTTCATATAAAGGAACTAAAATTCAATTCCAAGTCTAAGAAGAAGAAAAATCCCAAAAACTAAGTCCCTATTCTGCAGAATTTCGGAAATAAAGGAAACAACCTTCAGCAACGATTTTAAGCACGATCTAAGTACATAAACACCATATAAATGCATAATAAGTGTATGAATTTCCTATCTCATGGGTTTTGAGCAAAACCCAACTATTTGACCAAGTCAACCGAAGCCCACGTGGTCCGATCGTAATTTTTCTTGAATGGATAGATAGCCCATGTTCTGTAAAGCAACTTTAATTCTTGGACTTTGGCCAAAATCATACTCCATGGAAATGAAATTGAGGAGAGAAGATGGTGAGAGCTAGAGAGAGAGAGAGTGTCGGCCGAGAGAGAGAAAGAAGGAATGGGGAGAAATCATTCTCCTGGGGATAATGAGGTGGGAAAAATTATCCCATGCTCTCGCACCACAAACACACACATGCCGCACCACTCACCTATTTACTCTTATATCCTTCCACAAATACGTCACTCCGTATATCCACACCGTCTACCTCAACAAGCCGTACGATTAGAAAAGAAAAATATGGCCTCAAAAAAATGCTGGTCTCTCGAACCACAAATGACAAAACGGAGGGGAACAAATTAAGACCATGGGAATATCCTTGCAAGTCCAAACAAGCGAAAACAAAATAGAAACCAGAAAAGAAAGAGAGAGCAAACATCAGCTGCTGCCATACACTTGCTAGCAACTAGAGCATCTATAACAGGACAAGCTAGGCTACTGGGCAACCATAGAATCAATAGAGACAAGTTAAGGCTGCCTAAAACATCTATTAGACACACACACACACACATTTATCCCGTATATCACCTAGGTTCTTGTTTCTTGCAGAAGAATCAGGCCTCATTCTGCTTTCTTTTTAAACCTTCTTTTTTAAAAAGAAGGTAATTTCAAACTTAAATATAACGAAAATGAAAAATAATATTTAAATTTTTTTTCACCATTTAAAAGATCTCAATGAGATCTATCAAATGAGATCTATCAAATAAGATCCATAGAAAAATTATTTGCGTAAACACATAATTTTTGAGCTTGAAATTATTTTCCTTTTTTAAAAGTTCTTTTTTTACAAAACTGAAACGGGCTGTGTCTCCATAATGTTGAACAAGCTTTCACATCCTCCTCTCTATCTTTTCTTTTCATAACTAGGTATCCAGCTATTGTGCTATCGCCGTCTCTCCAGATTGGACATACACTAAGTTATTTTGAAGGGCATGGAGATATCTGAATCACTTGGAAAACTCTGCAATTTCTTCACTGTCATAACCAAGCTACCCAAGCAGTCTTCCTGATTATGTTGCGGAAAGAATTACCACTGAACTTCCCTATGAGCCAGTTAAGCTCATTATCTAATGACTGACGGGCTTTTGAAATGCCATAGAGATATCAAATCTGCTGCTAGACACATCTAGAGAACTGGCAAGAAGAATAGGTGTTGAAGATCCTCAAAAACCATTGCAGAGAGGGCAAAGAGGAGAAGTTTGAATAACCCAGCGGTTCTGACACTAACTTATAGCCATCCAAAGAATGACGTAGTCTTGGAATGGCCGTAGGCTTCCAAATAAGATTTTTTTTACTTGGCAACTTTGAGAGTAAGGGAGGATTAGATAGATCGTTGGACCTGATCTGACCTGAGAGTGGGGTAGGAAATTTGGAAGGAGTGAAGAAGGATAGTGGGGTAGGAAATTTGGAAGGAGTGAAGAAGGAAATGGCCACACACCAACACCCATTGATCATTGTAAACAACAATGGAATCTTTTGGCATTTGTAGGAATCCTGAAGACGCCATGACTCTAAGATTTAAAATAAGTACTCGGAGGTTCTTGATGAGTTGGTGTTGGGTGGGGGTGCAATTATCATGGCACGGGAAAGCTCTTTGGCCATCTCCAATGATATCTTTGACGAAAGGTCTAACTAGCAATCTGACATTGAGAAGCTTTCTCCAGGTCCATGAACAACCTGAAGAAGGATTTAGAGTTAGAAAACAGCCATTCTTCATTAAGTACTTGTAGCACCATCGAACCTAAAGTAATTGGTGTCTGGAACATTAAAGAGCAAACATCAGCTGCCGCCATACCCTTGCTAGCAACTAGAGCATATATAACAGGACAAGCTAGGCTACTGGGCAACCGTAGAATCAATAGAGACAAATTAAGGCTTCCTAAAACATCTATTAGACATATATATATCCCGTATATCACCTAAGTTCTTGTTTCTTGCAGAAGGATCAATCTGTCTCCATGATGCCGAACAAGCTCTCACATCCTCCTCTATCTTTTCTTTTTCATAACTAAGTATCCAGCTATTGTGCTATCTCCGTCTCTCCAGATTAGACGTACGCTAAGGCAGAGAAATTAGGCACCCCCGTGGGCTAGTGGATGGTGGAATTAGTCTCCCGGGGATTGGTGAAGGCTAGCGTAGGCTGGCTCGGACACACAGAGATGTGAAAACCTCTCTTTTTGAAATTGGAACAGAACCAAGGAACTTTCTGAAACAGAACTAGGCAACTTTCTGGAACTAAAGAGTAGGACCAGCAGGGATACAGAGAGAGCAAATTGGAGTTCTATATGACACCCCAGCTATGAAGTTAATCTCTAGCTCGATCAAGGCTCCTTCTGACAGCCATCCAAAAGGATAAAACCGTGTCTAGGGATATATATCCAGAGAATCAAACCATGTTATGCCAGGTAACAAGAGGATCAATTCCATATTACCGAGTCCGTTTCATTGGGATTATTAGGTAGAAAGGTAGCACCTGCGAGAGAGAGAAGGCCATGAACATTCATCATTAATTATAGATTAAGGATAAAACTTTGCTGTCCATAACGTGCCCATAACAAAATATAATTTTTGTACTTTTCTCGTCGAGTTACTTAATCTTATTAAGTGAATTGGCAAGAAAACAAAAAGATGGCTTCTTCAAAAAGTTTAAAATAAAAAGTAAAAGAAACGAACAGAAAGAAAAGAAAGAAGATCTCGATTAATTGGTTTTTCCTTTAAGGAATTCCCCAATTTGAGATGACCAAGAGCTTTGGTTTACAAAATAGTTTCATTTGTGGCATAAAGAACAATAATTCAGAAATGCCATACACTGAACTCAATTGTGCTCATCTCCTTATCACAATTCTTTACTGTCTCTTAATGTGTTCAGTGTATGTTTTATGCTTGGTGTATGTCCTATCGTCTTCTTATGATGTATGCTGAAACTGGTTTCCACTGCTGAAACAGGGTTATAAGTTGCTAAAACCGGTATTCTAACTTCAGAAACTGCTATTCTACTTCTGAAATCGGCTTTAAAATTGCCAAAACTGCTTTTGAAACTGCTGGAGCTGGTTTCCCAACCGCTGAAACTGAGTTCTAAGTGCAAAAAACTTTGGTTCCATTTTGTTTCTTTAGAAGAATCTATCTCTTGGTAAATCCTTTGGACAAATTAGAGGATGGACAATTTAGAGGTTGAATGCAAGGTGCCTTTCACGTTGTACGAATGGTGTATATTTTTCACGTTGTACCAATGGTATAAATCCTTTGGCCATGAATGTCCTTGACTTGTTGAGCACTTGCTTATGCTTGCTGCAGTTATGTTTCCCACGTCGAATGAGATAAAGCTGGCGTAATATTGCTCTCCGATTAACGGTCAATTTGGTTCGCATATTGTTATGCTCATACTATCTGTTGGGAAAAAAAATGCGGAATTTCTCACAAGTAAAACACAAATAATAAAACTGCAGCGAACGTAATCCAAATGCGCAAATCACAAACCCAACGAATACAAGGAATTTTTATGTGGTTCCTCAAAAGTGTGAAGTACGTCCACGGGACACGAGTCCGATTCCACTATCAACGAATATCTTACAAATGGGTTTACAAAGAGATTCAAGATCTCACAAACACCCTAAGGTGTATCCAACAATCACCAATACAAAAGAGGAAAGACCTCACCAAATAGATTCAATTAATCTCGTCATCTTTAAGCTGGAAGATAACTTACTAGGATTAAAAGCCGGACTGTGGCTTCTTTTGCTCGTTGGTATTTTGATGTCATCACCGAGTTTGCCCCAATTTATTCGTGTACGTTTCATGATTCTATTGAATATGTGGCTTGAACCAGTAAAATCACAATCCCAGAATGATTTCTGTTAGATTTCTTGGAGAGTTCCAACCTGAAATCAATTGGCAATAGATGGAATAGCCTTTAGAATATATTAACCAAGTTTGAATGGCTTAGATGAGCAATGTAGGACATAGTCTAACAATTTCTAAGGCACTTAATCTGCTGAGCATTTCATCCAATTAAACATATCAGTTTCTTGTTGCGAAACTTTTTCAAGGCATTAAGCTTCCAGACAGCTCTGCTCCCGTGTTGCCTCGAAGGCATGGGACGCCCCAAAGCACGTCGGGGTGGAGAGGGGCGATGGTGCTCCCGGAGTGCGTTCATAGTTCTTTCTTGCTTATATATTGACAGAATGCGCCCCAGAGTGCCCTGATAGTGCGCTGGCAGTGCAGAGAATGCCCATCGTGCCCCGACACCTTTCCGAAGCACTTTTATGATTGGCTGATGCCAGGCTGCGTATTTTGGGAGTATATAAGCATGCATTCTTTTCACCATTTTAGGGTAAGGTTGTGACCTCAGCCAACTTTGAGAGGAAAACCCTTTCCCTCTATATGCCTTGTGAGCTTAGATAAATTAATTGTTTCTTGTAAGCTTAGATAAAATAACATGTTTGCACAATTCTACCACTAAATTAAGAGGATGTCTTCATATATAACATCACTCAAGTCAGATACATTACATATGCACAGGACAGGACCAACGAAGACCATATTTTCAGTTTCGTTTCGAAGTACATAAAATTCCACTTGCTAAGCACGTGACCAAATACTAGTAGTATATAAGTGTTGCCAAACCACTATGTTTACACCTCGGGTCCATTAAAATAGGTAAAACAAAAATGTCGGGCGAAGGATCAAAATATTTGTCAAATTTGTCCTTCTTGACAGTAACAACTTACAACTAACAATGTCAATATATTTTTCTTGTGGAAGTTACCGTTCAAAAAAACTAACATTATACTGTGTGATTGTTTAGAAAATAAATTTTTGGCTTTCCTTTCTTCAAGGCTACGTCTAGCAACGTGTAGATGGCAGCTAATTCCTATATGCAAAGGTAATAATCGACCTTACATTTAAATTTTCTTGTCAACATAACTTTTTTCAAACTTTCGTTACATTGGCGGACTATGGATCATGGATGTGTGTAATCGCATTCCTCATAATAGCTACGGGATTATCATACGTACAGAATTTAACCATCTTGTACCGTCAAATTTAAAACAAAAGCACAACATAACAAACATGAAATAGGCATCTCCACTAGGAGGCCATGATAGTGTTGATTTAAGATGGTCTACCGTGCTATTATAGTCATTAGCATTATCTCAGATAATTTCAAACATCTTATTTTTTAGGGGGAGACATATGCTATACTACTAGTTAAAGGGGAAGGTGCGTTATATTATATTCTCCTTTACCCACAAAGGATCAACGTTATTGGGTTATGATTTGCTTTCGATTTGACCTCACTAATCAGTGGTGGTGTAGAATCTCCCAAGTCGTTCCACTTATTGGTTTAGGTCCAATTCCAAAATAATCGAACCCAATAACTTTGATCAAATGTGGGTAGGGGAGGGAGGATATTGACCGCGGTGCCTATTGGTGGGTAGTTGTAGTGGCCACTAATACCATGGCGCGCAACACGGATGACTAGACTTTTGAAAATTCTTGATGCAACATTTTCACAGTGTCTGCTTTGACGAACTATTAGGGGGATAGATGGTAACACCCTATATTTTATTGGCATAGAAATTCTTAGTATTTGTAAGTTCTAAAATATAAGAGAGAATTTCATAACTCTGTGTGCGCGTGGCTAGGAGGAACAAAATCATATCCTAAACTAGTTGTATAGTCCTCCCTTTTCTCTTGAACCCCTCCCAGCAATGTTAGGTACACAAAAAAACGTACCCCGAAATTACCCCCAAAAGATAAATCAATAGTACAGATTTACTTCAGAAGATAAATCAACGGTAGAGATTCACTTTTTTGGATAATTTCGGGATAGATTTTGTGTACTTAGAATTATTGAATCTGTCCCCTAGCCTCCATTTCCCTTCTGGCCATTTTTAGCCTTCAAGTTCTTCACGACTTGTCTTCCTAACATCTTTGTCTATGTCCTTGTAAGATTACATTAGTTTCTGAGTTAAATTGATATGGGTTTTCATAGGTTTCCTGGGACTGCTCTGTTTTAGAAATTATACTGTATAGCTTGAGCCTTACACATTATAGATAAACTCTTGGTGCTTACGAACTTGTGTTTGACGTATCGTGAGCCTTAATCAGTTTGGTTTGATGTGTTTAGGTCCGAATATCAGTGACCCGTATATAGCTTGCACATTTGACCAGATTGCTTGGCACGGGATGAGAAGCTTTATTTTGGCTTAGTGGTAGAACTTATTGTTTCACATGTGCTATTATGTTTCAAATATGATAAATGTTTACAAGGATTTCGAACCACGTGAAAAAAAAGAAAGAGAAGAAACGCATGCTATCTTTTACAATTTGGGATAATTTGGGATTCATAACTATTAATTAATGACACGTAGTTCCAATGATGCTCCGGCTACTTGGGGAAGTGAATAGTGATGTGAAGTAATAAGAAGGGATCATAGCTAGCCAGATCATAACTTTGTTATATTTACGGTCGCTCCCTAACTACTAGTGGCCGTTGAACATTTTGCATATAAGTCGTTAATGAGATGGAATACATGACACGTGATTGTCATGAGCAGACCTAGTAGAGCAGTTATTTGCTGAATGAAATGTTTGCAACATGGCCTAAAATGTTGGATATATATAAAGATTTACGTTTTGACAAATGAATTGTTGACTTATCTATCATGGAAACTTGTAAGTTAGCATACCTTATCTCACACTAGCGTAGTACTTAAGATGTCGTTGTACATAACATTGCAGGTAATTTATAATTTTGTGGAATACGCTTAACAGTAAAAGAAGCTTGGATGTAATTGTTTTGCTTTAATTATGTAGTAGGATCGATCATGTGAACTTGTAATCTATACTTGTATCTTTTGTTGATGGTTGTGCCGGACTTGTGGCCAAGACCGTGATTATTCTTATGTTTAATTCAAGATGTTTGTAATAACTTAACCTATCTTACATCTAGCTCTGGTTAATTTATCACAGCTTTCGCTTTTTTTTCTGTTATACTTGAGTATTTTTATTTATTTATAAATTAATGAGCAGAAAGTTTCTAAACTATTTAATTCACAGGCCTTGGTGAGTAAACCTATTTTTTATACTTTTCTCTTTATTTCTCCTCAAATTACTTAGTCTTAATGCCGAACTTCTTTCCGCATTTTCTTATCGACACAGATATATGTATCATGTTCATTACTAGATAAAGCTCCTGCAATCTACATGCATTACAAAAGTCATAGTGCACCTTGCCAAACACCTTACGATACATTGTCTTTATGGTTTGTTTGATTTTCCGCTGTATCTCTGGTGCTTTGTTAATGTTAATTTGGGCTCTCAAGGTTATAGAATCTCTTGGTCATTGCTCTTGGTTTTTGTTAATTAGTCTTTAATGGATTCCAGAACCCCATAGTACGTACTTTGGGAAACAAATAGAGTATCAATAACGACATCCCCCGGAGGCTAGAAACTTTGGCATACTTCTAAGTTCAGTTATTTCTAATTAAGATCACTTGACTTTACTTTGGGGACTTCCTGGTGGTGTATAATATTCTACGATACTGACCGTGGAGGGGCCGAAGCAACTGATGCAAATTGTAGTGGGCCGTTAGAGGTAAGCAGAAGGATAACGATGGAGGAAGGGAGGGCTGAGAGTTGGCGCAGGGGGAAGGGAAAATTACAGGATAGTGAGAGCTAGGAGGTTTAGAAAGTTACACTCTTGTTGGGTTGCAATTCAAACGGTACCATGTAGAGAACATGCATTTCAAGCTTTACAATTATGGGGGCATAAATTAGTAAGGACTTTTAGATGGTATTTCATATGGGGAGTGATAAAATAAGGAGTATAAATATAAAGGGAAAAAAACTCTAATAGTCCTTGTAGTTAAGTGTTCGTGTCAATTTGGTCCCTGTAGTTTTAATTGGCTCGATTTACACTCTGTACTTTCTATTTTATTTCAATTCAGTCCAATTACTAACTTCCGTTAGTCCGCCGTTAGTCCTTTAAATACCAAAATTATATGGCCCCCTTTTTTGTGGTTAAAATAGACCCGTTCTATTAAATAAGCTAACTTCCTTATTTTTTTCGTATTTGTTAGTTTTTCATCAATTTTGGGGGGGGGGGGGGGGGGGGGGGGGGGGGGGGTGTTATTGCATCGTCATGACGAGAAAAATCTAAAAAGTAAAAAATTATTATCAAAATTCAATTTTTTTAAATAAAGACGAAAAAATTGGCTTAGGTTTATTTTTCAACATTCCTAGTCAGGAATCAATGCATGGGCCAAGTGTAGGAAAATGAATGGACTGACAGGGCACTATTTTTTGTAACCACTTGGGCTGTTAAGTTAGGTTTATTGTTAACCTAGTTGAGTGGTTTGTTATGTCTATATATTAGATTATGACATGGTAAATTTGGAATTGAGTTTATATAATATTCTGACTTTTGGATATGGCTATTTATCATGTTGACTTTTGGATCTATATCATGTTGTGACTTTTGGATATGGTTCTATATGCATTTTTAGTACTATGCAGAAAAATAAGGCATCTCAGTATTTGTCCACAAGTTGAACATGTAGACAATATCAGCGGTTATGATGCCTCATGGCTGATCATGAAAATGCTGAATTCGACGGCAACTTTTTGTAGAAAATTATAACCAAAATTTTTTCCAAGTGCCTCCTTATCAATGGAGAATGGAAGAATGAGTTGTGTTTTGGTTCAGAGGTATATTAGGGCAAGAGGGGAATGAGTAACCCTATTCAGCTAAATAAGTCAACTGACTTAATTTTTTGTCCTTATTCAAATTTTTTTCGTATTTGTTAGTTTTTCATCATTTTTTTGGGAATTATTGCATCGTCATAACAAGAGGAATCTAAAAGGTAAAAAATTACGATCGAAACCTAATTTTTTTTGAATAAAGACAAAAATAAGCCAATTTTTTCGTCTTTATTAAAAAAAATTGGATCTCGATCATAATTTTTTACTTTTTAGATTCCTCTCGTCATAACGACACAATAACCCCAAAAAAATTGACAAAAAACTAACAAATACGAATTTTTTTTGAATAAGGATAAAAAAATAAGCCAGTTGGCTTATTTAGCCGAACGAGTCTATTTTAACCCCAAAAAAGGGGGCCATATGATTTTGTTGTTTAAAGGACTAACGGTAGACTAACGGAAGTTAGTAATTGGACCAAATTGGAACAAAATGAAAAGTACAGAGTGTAAATCGAGCCAATTACAACTACAGGGACCAAATTGATACAAATACTTAACTACAAGGACTATTTCAGTCTTTTTCCCAAATATAAAAGAGGGGAGTGTAAAAATCATTTCTCTTTCATATTTGTCCAAACAAATTCTTGAGAGATTTATAAAGGGGCTGACAAACCGACGGCCACTAATATAATGGCCCACCGGCCGGTGACAAGGTTTGTGGAAATTCTTGATAACCCCAAATATTTTTTGACTGGCTTGTGGAAATATTGGTTTCTGAAAACTCTTAATAATGACAGCCTCTTCGGCACATTTCTGGAAATTACAAGATCACCTCCATCCCACCCTCTCAAACTCGACTTTGAGGGTTTCGTAAGACTCCCAAATACCATCAATTCCCACCGTTTATTTCGGAGACGCCTATTAGAAGAACATTTCTGTGTGAAATCAATATGGTCGTACATTGATAGAAAAATGATCAGGCTAATTCTTAATAAATAGTTATTTCTCAATACAACGTCTATAATGTAAACTACTCTGAACAATGCTTTAGAACTCTGTTTTTTAGAACCTACAAAATTGTGTTTGGAGGAACTTTGAGAGATTTGGGTAGGGAAGTAAATGCCAATATCAATGTCCTCTTCTTCAACCCCACAGAATTTATTAAGGGTGAGTTTTCCCTAGCCCCAAAAAATACGAATTTCAAAACTTGACATTCTCTTCACATGTATCAATTTTTGAGACTAAAGGTTGTTTTTTAGGAATCAAAGTAGCTGATGTCAATAAGACGTAGCCCAAGGTATTTTGGGAAACTCAACCTAATTTTCGTTTGATAATTCCACATACCAAAGACTGCATGTTAGTTAGTATACAAGTCTGCCACTATATATTTCAATCCCTCAAACTCTACAATGCCAAACAAAGACTTTTTTTTTTTTATAACCGGATGTCCGAGCCAGCTTGCGCACCTCGACTAATTCCGAGACCCTGAAAATAACAATTAGGCATAAGTCCCAGTGGCCCCAAGGTTTAGAATGTTTGGCCTCCCACACGTCCAAACAAAGACTTGAACAAAGACTTGCAAGTTGCACCAATGAGACGACTAGAATTATGTGGTTGGACTTGGACGTTCATGTTTCTGCTTATATAACTTCAATTGAACATACTCCGATTGAGAACTCAGACCACACACCAAGATGAGTCTCATAACAAAATCACTCTCAATTTCTGTCCTACCCTTATTTCTCTCTCTCATCCCATTGCTTCAAATCAAAGCCCTTGCCCTTAACCCAACGACATCCCTTAGTCATATTAACCCTATTAATGTTGCTGGCAACGAGACCGATTTCCATGCATTATTGGCCTTCAAGTCGAATATTTTCCCAGAATATCAACAGGCCTTGAGCTCATGGAATGAATCTCTCCATTTCTGTCACTGGGAAGGTGTCAAATGCAGTCGTCGACACGAACGAGTCATCGTTATAGACCTCACATCTAGAGGTCTAATGGGCTTTTTGTCTCATTTCATCGGAAACCTTAGCTTTCTCCACGAGCTTAGCCTCAAAAACAATACTTTCATTGGTGAAATTCCAACCGAACTTGGTAATCTTTTTAGGTTACAGAAACTGGATCTGGAGCTTAACAGTTTCAAAGGTACAATTCCAACAAGCCTATTTCGTTGCTCAAATCTCACATACCTTAGTGTATCCACAAACAAGCTAGTTGGAGAGTTCCCGAAAAAACTTGCTTATTTTATGCCGAGACTCGTAACACTCTACATTGATAGAAATAATTTCACAGGAGGCCATGGGATTCCTCCTTCGATTGGGAATCTTACCTCTCTGGAACACTTTGACGCCTGTGACAACCCTTTTGGAGGAAGCATTCCAAATGCTTTGGGTCAATTGAAAAATTTAAGAGAACTTTGGTTGGGTAACACTACAATTTCAGGTACCATCCCTCCTGCCTTATACAACCTATCGTTGCTAATTAGATTATCAGTGCCTCATAATCAACTTTGGGGTAGTCTTCCGCCTTCTTTCAGTTTCATGTTCCCTCACCTTGAGGCCTTCACCTTTTCACCAACAAATTCAATGGACCCATTCCACTTTCAATATCCAACTGTTCACAGTTGGTACTACTCGAGTTGGATGAGAACAATTTCAGTGGAAGCCTAAGAAATGATTTCGGAGCCCTACGAAATCTCCGTTTTATAAGTCTGTCGGATAACAACTTTAAAACTAGGGGATCTAATGGACTATCGTTTCTTAGTTCTTTCACCAATTGTAGCAATTTAGAATCGATGGATTTGGATAATAACGAATTTGGAGGTTTATTACCGGATTCTGTGGGCAATCTATCAATCTCTCTTGATCAGTTGAGAATAAGTGGAAATCAAATCTATGGATCTATTCCATCAACAATAGGAAAACTAGTGAATCTTGAAGTTTTAGAACTAAATGACAACCTATTCACAGGCTCGATTCCTGAAAGCATAGGTTATCTTCATAAGTTGCAATACTTGTCATTTTCATACAATACAATCTCAGGTGAAATTCCAAAGTCTATTGGAAACTTGTCAATGATGAATAAACTTTACTTAGAGAAAAATAGACTAGAGGGACCCATACCTGCGAGTCTTGGCAACTATCAGAATTTGTTAATTCTAACACTTTCTGATAATAACCTTAATGGGAGCATACCAAGACAACTTTTGATGGTCTCTTCTCTTTCAATTGCATTGCATCTAGCTCGCAACCGTTTGTCTGGATCCCTGCCACCTGAGGTTGGAAAGCTCAAAAATTTAGCAGAGATTGATATCTCCGAGAATGGTTTGTCTGGTGAAATTCCTAATACTCTTGGTAGTTGCAGTAGCCTTGAAAATCTACTTTTGAAACAAAATTTATTTCAAGGATCTATTCCTCCATCAATGAAATCCATGAGAGGTATTCAGAATTTGGACCTCTCCCACAACAACTTATCCGGTCAAATTCCTACATTCTTAGGGACATTTGACTTGAAGAATCTCAATTTGTCTTTCAACAATTTTGAAGGAGAGTTACCAATGAATGGGGTTTTCACAAACGCAAGTGCAATATCAATTGCCGGAAATCATAGGCTTTGTGGTGGCATTTCTCAACTACAACTACCGCGGTGCACTACAAAAAAATCGAGAAACAAGATGTCTCGTTCGCAGATGTTAGGAATCATTGCAGCTTCGGTACTTGTAGGAGTAACCGCAGTATCATCTTTCCTCAAATGTTGGTTCAAGAAGAAAAGAAACACACAACCTAAGGTTTCATTGTTGAAAGATCCATTCTTGAAAGTCTCTTATGGAGAACTTCTCAAAGCAACTGAAGGTTTCTCTTCGACAAATCTACTTGGTTTTGGTAGTTTCGGCCGTGTGTATAAAGGTGTTATTAAACAAAACGGGGAGTTAGTTGTTGCGGTCAAAGTACTTGACCTTCAAACTACTGGCGCTACCAAGAGTTTCATGGCAGAGTGCGAAGCCTTAAGGAATATTCGACACCGAAACTTGGTTTCGATCATAACTTCGTGTTCTAGCATGGATTTTCAAGGTAATGAGTTTAAAGCTCTAGTATACAAGTTCATGCCGAATGGAAGTCTAGATAAATGGTTGCATGCTATTCCAGAAGAAAATAATGGAGAACGTGAGTTCGTGGGACTCAATCTTCTACAAAGAGTAGACATTGCCATAGATGTGGCTTGTGCACTTGATTATCTTCATCACCAATGCGAAATGCCAATTATTCACCGCGATTTAAAACCAAGTAATGTCCTTCTTGATGATGACATGGTTGGCCATGTTGGAGATTTCGGTCTAGCTAAATTTCGTGCAAAGCTCAACAGTCCAAATACTAGTAGTTCAACAACAATAAGGGGAACCATTGGATATGCAGCTCCTGGTAACACCAAATTTCAGCATAAGAGTAGTAAGTTAGACACCATGAAAATGTTAAATGGGTTGTGATTTGTCCATGTCATTCAAGATATTGAATTTCGTATTGTCTCATCATGATACAAATCATATTCAATTGTTTAGAATGAGTTGATTTTTTTCCGGAAACTCTTAAAACATATTTTAAACAAATTGATCGGCTCCGATCATTTGAGTGTAATTCTGATTAGTTTTGTGTGAGGGGAACCGGCTCTTACATATTAGTGTAGATGTACTAGTTTTATATTAGAAAACTCACAGGGTGTATTGAAGCAAGTTTTGTCTTTCTTTTCGTATTGCTTTGGTTATCCAAAAATGGATCCTTTGGAGTTAAAGTTTGAATGTTACCAATTGCAGAGTACGGTCTGGGAAGTGAGATGTCAACTAGTGGAGATGTTTATAGCTATGGGATCTTGTTGTTGGAGATGATAACAAGGAAGAGACCTACTGACAAAATGTTTGAGGCAGACCTTAATCTTCATAACTTTGCAAGGATTGCCTTGCCTCAACGTGTGATGGAGATTGTAGACCCTATGCTTTTAACCGAGGAGACATGTGGCAGCAAAATAATGGAAAATCTGATCTCCCTCATCAAGATAGGACTGACATGCTCTACAGAGTCCCCAAAAGACCGAATGAACATAAATATTGCACTCCATGAGCTTCATCTGGTCAAGAACAATATTTTGAAGGTAAGCAGTTGAAGATCTTACTCAATATTTTGTAAATTTGTTCTTTTTTGATTTTCTCTATTTCTCTGATATTGGCATCAATACTCCATGGTTTTGTTTTTCTAGGCCAACATTGATAGCTAGACATTGTTGATAATTCAGTGTATCCGACGCAGCATACGCGTATCCGAGGCAGCATACGCACTATGTGGACTCGATCCGCGTTTGGATTGATTAGATTAGTAACAGAGTTGTTTTAGTTACTTACAAAGGTTAAGCATTATTTTTTAAATTCATTCAATATTTTGTAAATTCGTTCTTTTATGGTTTTGAACTTTCTCCTTTTCTTCGATATCGGCTTCAAACCTCCATGGTTTTATTTTTCTAGGGCAACATTGATAGCTAGACATTATTGATAACTCAAGGTGTCCGAGCCAGCATATACACTATGAGGACCTGACCCGCGTTTGGATTGATTAAATTAGTAACCTAGTTGTTTTATTTAGTTAGAGAGGTTAAGCATTATATGTCTTTGGTACATTTTGATATTTTGTAGTTTTGTCAACTACTCCAGTCAAGTCTAGGGGGAACCAAATCATATCGTAAACTAGTTTTATATTTGGCCAGAGAGAGAGAGGGGGGCAAAACAATTGTCTTTGTTCTTCGAAATTTCAACCTCAATCTTGTGTTTGTGATCATATGTTATTATATTGTGATGCCTCAATATCTTTCTTTGAGTAAACTTTAGACTTAGCTTGAAAACCCCCATTAATGGTGTCATTTTTTCCCCTCTCTGTTTGAAGACCAGAATCAGTCTGGACGACTGGTACACCTCCGGCGATCAGTAATCTTCTGAAAATTCCCTAGGACTCTATAAAACCTGTTTTTGGATGATTCTTGTACCAAATTCAGAATGTGAACTCGAATTCATCCGTTTTCCATCCTGGTCCTGTTCTGACCTCATTTGGTGTGTTGAGTTTTCACCCTATATACTTGTGGGCATTTCTAGCCTTTGAGTTCTTCAGGACTTGTCTTCCTGACATTTTTTTCTGTGTCCCTGTAATATTACATAAATTTCTGAGTTAAATGGATATGGGTTTTCATCGGTTTCCGGGACTGCTCTGCTTAGAAACCATATTGTATAGCTCAAGCCTTACACGTTATTGATCTTGTCGCTTAACGTACTTGCGCATGTGTAGTGACATATCATAACCTTAATAGGTTTGGTTTGATGTGTTTAGGTCCAAACATCGGGGACCCATAGCTCGCACGTTTGACAAATTTGCTCGGCACGCTCTCGGTGAGTCTTGTATATGCCTTACTTGAATTTTCGAATGAGAAGGATGCGTGCTTTGTTTTGGCTTAACGGTAGAACTTATTGTTTCACATGTGCTACTATGTTGCAAATATGGTGTGTACAAGGATTTCGAACCACGTGAAGAAAAAAAAAAGAAACGCATGCTATCTTTTAAAATTTCCGTGATTTTTATGAAAACAGATAATTTGGGATTCATAACTATTAATGACACGTGGTTCGAACGGTGTCCGGCAGCTAGCGGAAGTGAATAGTGAGGCAAAGTAATAAGGGAGATCATAGCCAAATGATCGTGGCGTGATGTCACTTCAAAAATTTATAATATTTATATTTAGGGTGGCTCCTTAACTACCGGTGGCTGTTGAACATTTTTGTGTAGAAGTTGTTAATGAGATGGAACACTTGACATGTGATTGTTGTGAACGGGCCTAGTTGAGCCATTATTTGCTAAATGAAATGTTTGCAACATGGGCCTTAAATGTTGGATATAAAGATTTACATTTTGAGAAATGAATATGTTGACTTATATATAAATTCATGGAAACTAGTAAGATTTGTCACACACTAGCCTAGTGCTTCAGACGTCATTGTATGTAACGTTGCAGGTAACTTATGACTTTGTGGATCATGCTTGATGGCCGAAGAAGCCTGGATGTTGTTGTTTTGTTCAATTATGTAGTAGGATTGTGTTTACTTTATAACTCAGACTTGTATCTTTTGTTGACGGTTGTGTCGGACTAGTGGCTAGAACTTTGGTTATGCTTATGTTTAATCTAGGATGCTTGTAATAACTTCAATCTATCTTGCACTTAGATCTTGTTAATTTATCAGTTGTTAATTTATCACGCTTCCGCATTTTATGTTATACTCAGGTATTTTTTTTATTGATTTATAGATTCATGAGCAGAAAATCCCTAAACTATTTAATTAGCAAGCCTTAGTGAGTTAACCTCATTAGCCGGTCATAACTCATGTGTTTTTGGGTTGGGTCGTAACTCATGTATTTTTGGGTTGGGTCGTGACACAGACACTTCGATTAAGCAGGGAGACCAAATCCATCTTCCATTCGACAATGTTGGAAGAAAGCAAGAATCGAATCAAATTGGTAATGCCCAACATGAACATGACCTTGCAACATTAATTATTTACATCAGTGCAAGTAATCTCTAGAAGACCAATACCAGGTTCATTAGCGCTGGTCATTTCAAGCCAGTGAAGGCAACGGGTAATGCAGGATTAAATGACATGATTCTAGTTCTTGGCATCAAAATACCTTCAGATTTTGATTATATTGCATTAGTGCAATTATTCGAGCGTTCTGAGTCATATAGGTGACATGATTTCTATTTTGATCACTTAGGGAGTTGTGGTCAATTTATGCTCATCTCGACTAATCTCTAGAATATCAATAACACCATTAGCTTGTCCCGGCCATTCAAAGCCGGGGAAGGCGGTGGGCCGGTGGCCTTTCTTTGGGTCAGCCATGACCAAATGAGATGATTCTATTGCTTGGGAACAAGTGAATGATTTATATCTCCATTATTAAGAAACATTCAATGGATTCAGAGAAGAAATATCTGAAGGCAAAAGAGGCAACAACCCCAGCCCCACGCCTCCATTTCTGCGGGAGAGCTTTCAATGCATTTGTTGAAAACTGATACTACCATTTTTGCTTAGCCAGAGCAACCCCAAGAAAATGTCTCCCCCAAATCCTGATTTATTTTTCTTGTTCTTTCGGTGGGAAAGTGGAGACGATGATTTGCTGATCCAAAAAAAAAAAAATTGGAGACGATGATTTGATCCCAAAATCTCGAGTAATTGGTATGGTAGTGATTAAACCCTTTGGTCGAGGCTTTGATATTTGGAGTACAACTTGATGAATTGTATCTCCATTTGATTTCAATTGCCTTTCCGAACCCAACTACTTTTGATCATTCGCATTCAAGAGAGGGAAGGGAAGGGGCCGGCCTTGCAGGACAGTGACAGGGATGGTTAGAGAGAGAATTTTGGTTTATAACGCAGCGGAAAAAAATCTATATAATAAAACAGAGCTGTGTTTGAATTCAAAAGATAACCAACGCTCCAGATTTATCTCTTCCTTCTGCATAAATCTCTACCCTCCATTCTACAAAATGGCATGTCCGTAAATTGATAACTTTTTTTGACCATTTTCTAATCACACATTCCCCTTCTATTTTCTATTTTGGAAGAGAATTGGGGAGTAAACGTAGGGGGTGTTCCAGATAACCTTCTTTTTTTAAAACTTCTTTTTCTTCAATTTTCAAACTCAAATATAATGAAAATGAAAAATAATTTTTTGATTTTTCTTGCACCGTATAAAAGATCTCAATGAAATCTATCAAACAAGATCCATATTCGTAAAAAAATTATTTGCGTATACAGATAATTTTTGGGCTTGAAATTATCTTTCTTTTTCCAAAACCTTTCTTTTGTTTAGTTGGAACACCACCGTAATTGCTTAATTAGTGGCAAAAGCTAATTGGCTAAGACAATTGCTTAATTACAGTAGATTTGTGTTAAATCTTTCAACGAATTCTTTTAGTTATTAAATCTTTGATTTGGTGGGTAAATATTTCATCTCTTGAATCCGTATATTTTGGACCATTAGATTGGTACATATTTTTTAAACGGAATTAGTTTTTGAATTCGTATATACGGGTAGTATAGCCAGCGACATATTTGAAAAGAATTAATGAAATGAAACCTAAAATACTCCTTCCGATTAAAACGAAAACATTTGGCCCTTCTAATTAAAATTCAATTTGTATGTATCTCCAAACATTTGAAATCCCATAATTTATGGGATCGATTATAAACTGAAAAGGAGAATACGTACATATATGGAATTGATTTAGTCTATTTTAAATCCATAGATCGATAATTGAAAAGGAATCCATAAGTAATTGATTTAGCCTTTTTAAAAGGAGAATTACGTACATATCACTTGGGATATAGACAAAACTGTATATAAGGAGTCATGGAGTCATTTCCGCCTCCTATTTAGGCATTAGGTAAAATATATAAGAAGTTCACAACCTAAAAGGAATATACCTTCTATTTAGGAATGTGTGAGTGATTGGTTCCCTATGATTTCCTTATCACATAAGATTTAAATTTTAGAAGATTTAAACTTATCACTACGTTTTAGAAGTCCCCGTTTCTTAGAAGACCAACCTACTGTGTGCAATTGATACCTTCTATTTAGAAGTCCACATTTTTTGGGTTTGTTTGTCACATGCATAAATTTTCCACGTCCTCCAACTTCTGAACGACTATTACCTATAGTGAGGTAACTTCGATTTTTTTTAGTACTCACTAAAGTTCGATTTCTTTCTTGAACGATTTTTAATCATATTGGGTTTCTTTTGCTAAAAATAACTTCCTGAACGACCATTACCGATAGTAATATAAGGTTGATTTTTTCAGTTCTCATGCAAGTTTGATTTTTTTCATGGACGAGTTTTACTCATATTGGGTTTCTTCTGCCGTAAATTAGGAATTTCTTGACTATTTTTTTTTAGTTTTATTGCAAGGGATTCAAAAATCAAAGGATTTTTTTCATTTCTCATGCAAGTTCAATTTTCAAATTGTGGTTCTTTTGCCGAAAATTGGAAGAAAAAATATGAGTGTGCGAGAAAATTTTTTTTTTTGACAACCTTGCATGGGTCTTTTGCATTAATCCTAATTTTGTTGTTTATTCTACCATCTTCTTACTTTCTTTTGTTGTTTATTCTAGCATCTTCTTACTTTCTATTATTTTACTACAGGAAAGATCACAAGAAATATATTTAGAGAATTCTTGCGTTGAGCTTAAATTCGAGGTACTGCAAAATTTTTTTGAATTGCTATCCTTTTTCATGTAGAGCACTCAGAATGATTTTGTTGTTAAACTTATAAACGTTTTAATTAGGTTCATGGCCAATTTTATTTGTCGTTTGGAACATGCATGTTGACTCCTTCATCATTCTTTACAAAATATCGATAAGGGAGGACTGGGTTTGAATCCAAAAGACAACCAACAGACCAGAATGTCCCCTCTATAAATCTAGATTGTTGGTTGTTCAAGGGTTATCATCATCACATTTTGATAACCAGCTAATCAAAAAAAAAAAAAGGATTCTTGAGATTGATTCCCTGTGATCCAGGGATTTAATTTTTTACCACATTTAAAAGGATGCATGAGATTGATTCCCTGTGATTCAGGGATTTAATTTTTTACCATATTTACCAAATATTGACATTTAAACTTCTATTGATTATCACATAAAATTGAAAAATAATGCTTACAGCCACATTTTCGGGTAAGAATGGATCCCTATGATTCAGGGAATTAATGCCGAAAATTAGGGTGGTTTTCAAACGTTTTTTTTTAACAGTAAAATCAAACGTTTGCTATTTCAAACCTTTCATTTTTTCTTTTTTTTTTTTGACATAGGAAAAGAAAGAGTGCAAAACTAATTAACGCCCTATTCTTTTTTTTTGAACGGCAACACCCTATTCTTTTTTTTCTTGATAATTGTCAAAACAATATTTTTTTGCAAGATTAACAAATAGAGTAATTGTAAACCTTTTTTCTCATTTTTTTAAACTTCGTTTCATTAGAACATGTGTTGTTATTTACATTCTTTTAAACATTACCATATATGCATCCATGAAAATATTATGATGTTAACCAAACATATCGCAAACTGAAGTTTTGTGTTCTTTTTTTTTGTCACTCATTTAATATTATGGAAGTCTATATATATCTTTAAAATGCTTTCTGTTGTTATTCCCATGATAACTTTTGACTATTACTCTCTTTCAAATTTCAGATAACTTCTTGGGACTTAACTAATCATGGACAATCTAAGCTCTATGGCCATGTGAGTTGAACCGTTTCATTTTATACCTTGGTCGTAATAATCAAATTAATTGTTTCCTATGCATTTGGTGAATTCTTTATTTTCTTATGCAACTCGACGGTAACTTGCAGAAAATGTAAGAACTATTTACTCAATTGCATTGCTTAATCTGATTTTATATATTTGATTCATATTTACTTTGTTTTATTTTTTCAGTACAAAGGTTACGTGTCTTCGAGAAAAAAATGTAATTGTGGTGATTCATGATGAGCAAGAAGTTAATCGTATTTTTATGCATGGGGTATGCCTACCAATGCCATTACTACTTTACTCCCTCTGTACTGCAAGGGGTCAATGAATTGATAAAAGGGATGTGGTGTCAAACAATACATACCTTTCGAGAAAATATAATTCTCATATCAGTGTGGAAGTTTGTCCTGGAATAAAATCTGTTAACTATTCACAAGTACATC
Organism: Rhododendron ovatum; assembly: GCA_019656835.1. NCBI lineage: Eukaryota > Viridiplantae > Streptophyta > Magnoliopsida > Ericales > Ericaceae > Rhododendron > Rhododendron ovatum. Next base: position 8,142,703 of record CM033796.1, on the reverse strand, counting down.
TACAAAGGTTATGATCATACCATGATGGTGTTGAGAGACGAATAAACAAGATATAGAATTAAGGTAACTATTATTAGTCATCATTTTACTTTTACAAGAAGAAATTCTTGCTCATTAATTATTTTTTTAGGCTGTTATTCATGTATCTAATTGTGCTTTTTGGATGAAGTAGATATGCGTTGGTACAAAAACTCTTAGGAGGCAGATGGAGAGACAAATTTGAAGACAATAAGATCTATGTTGAACACCTTTTTTTTCCCCTACGCAGTGTATCAAATTTGACTCTATATAAATTTCTAGATTTTTTATGCATGTTAAAATTGGATTCTATGAATGCAATATGGTATTGGTTTTGAGTTTTGTGGTTTGGATTAATATAGTTCAGTGTGTATCCTATCAATGCAATTAACTCGGTATATGTGATTAGGATTATCATTGGTAGTGATGTACACACGGGTAGAGGCTTAACAAATAAAACTTTTTGTTGCGGAGTGCTGCAGGCATAGGTAATTAGCATATTAAAGTTTTGCAACAACAAAAATATACCGTATTTTACTTTGTTCCTACCCATTTTTTTCAACATGTCATCCCTTTGCTCATTGCTCGATCCGTAGTTTTAGTTGTCTTCAAAATGTGTTGCACCGTGCCTTCAGGCACGGGCATTCGCTAGTCTATATAATAAAACAGAGCTGTGTTTGAATCTAAAAGACAACCAACGGTCCAAAATTGTCTCCGGTATAAATCTACACCATCCATTCTACAATGGCACGCCCGTAAATGCTTGATCCATCCAAGGGTTATAATAAATGGCATTTCGGTAAAACTAGGATTAGATTTCCAAAATTTGAAACGTATAAACGCAGACATTTTGTGAAACCCCAGCCATATTCCCTTACCTCACCCTCGCTCTGTCTCCCTCTCTTGACTCTCTCTCTTCGATCGCTCTCCTTTACTGTACTTAATCAGAAGACGGAAAATCACTTCCACTCCGGTCATGATTAGTAGGCGGCGGCGGAGGGAGTTCTCCGGCAGCATCAGTGGCCAAGTGGTTGTTTCTTCAGCAGTCGTTGTTTAAGCCCAGAGGTGTTGCCGTGTGGATTTCCGATGGCGAGCCTGAGTGTTTGCACCAAACGGAGCAAGTACTACGATTTTTTCCTCTCATCATTTATTTATGGAGTTCAATTCTCGCTTCATGTTTGATTTCATTTGTCTAAATCCTTGGTATTGTGATTCAGTGGTGGGAAACAAGCAAAGGGATCGGAACTGCATTTCGATGAGTGGGTGACCCTTCATCGGTGATCGGAGCAAAGGTTTTACGTCTCTCTCTCAACCATCAGTCTGGAACTGCACTTCTAAAATTCTAAAATTCATAGCGCATGCTATAAATCAAACTGTTGAAATTCATAGTGCATTCTAAAATTCATACTGTTCTTATTTGTGGAACTTGACTGACTACGTAGTAGCCATTGTTTCATACTTACATGCTTGATAAGTTATTTTCATGTTCAGACTGGTAAGCCGCGTGGGTCTGGAAAAGATGCATATGTAGTGTTTGTTAAAAAGCCTATATGAAAGAACGCCAAGATAATGGAGAGTAAATTGATTCTTTTGGGAGCAAAATGTTTAGTTAGATTCCAAGCTACTATCAATTGAGGTTCCTGACTATCCCATTTCCACAATCAGTTGTGTTTAACAAACTGGTATTTGGATGCCATCCAAAGAAGTGCGTTCTGGATTCTATAGTTTCAGTGATTTGTTTTTTCTTTCGAATTGTTCATATAAACTGCAATTGGACAACTGTTAAAAATGTGCTCCCATCTCCACTTGCATTCACTTTGTTCGACAAAATGTGGGAGAAATACATGTATGGCATATGGGTTTCGCAGATTTTTCTTAGACTTTCAGGATATTGTTCTTCCATCACTCTTATATTTACATGTAGTTCGTGATTTCTCAGCTTTTGATTTCGGCCTTCGATTCATTCCTTAGACATGATTTCGGTTGCTAAAACTGAGTTGCCTTTGTGCTATTCTCAGGTAACTCTGGTAACATGTCCCTTTCATAAGCATTCCAAGTATTCGAAGAAATGATTTCAGTTTTTGAAGATAATTTCGGGCTCCGATTTGTTCCTTAGCCATGATTTATCCGAAGTTCAACAAAATGGAAAAGACATTCCCCATGTATTTTCATTCCCTTAACATAGAGGTTGCATTTAACTTTTACCATACACGCCAATTATGTTAGTGTCTCACCTTGTTTTCCCAAGCTAACTGCCACCATTAAATTTCTGCCCCCTATTCTAACGTTGAAATTTATGCCCCCATTCTAAGGTTTACATCCCACATGTGGGTCAGAGGTGGCCTTTTGTCCTTTAGAGGGTCCTTGGATTAAAGTATATTGTGCCTTCTTTGTATTCTATGTATTGCTTCATTGCTTTCCTAATTTTGGCTTTACTGCCTTCTTTGGTTCACTCAATTTTCAACGCAGCCCTCACAATTACACAAATACACATTTTAGCTGAAACTGCAGCAAAGCTGTGGTTTTGAAAGGAGAATTAGTTTAAGGAAATGGTAGTTCCATGTTAGTAGCGCAGAAGTTTTAGTTAAACTACTTTATTTGATTTGGAACTCTGTTATTGAGGAACTCAAAATTTCAGTAAGATTAGTATGCTTTAATTGATGGTAGTAATCTTGAGGGTAGTAATTTCAGTAAGATTGGTATGCTTTAAAATGCCTCAACTAGATTTCACCATTTTTAGTGTACTGTGACTACTGTCTCACCATTTTTTCCCTTGCTAACTGCCACCCGAAAACCAATTCCCATTAGAAATTAAAAAACACAACAGGTAATCTTGGCATCTTCACTTCACTGCCATGTCGAATTTTCTCAGCTTTTGAGTAGAGAACTGTGGGTTTCTTGATTCCAAATGGAAGAATCGGTAATGGGTCTCTTTTTTTCCTGGTAGAAGGTCCGAATGTGATTGCTAAAAAAAAAGTATACGATACTTAAATCCATTTTTTTTTGTTCTAAATCCATTTTTTTTTGTTCTTCCTTCTTAGATATCTATATACTTAAATCCTTTTTTTTTTTTTAAATATAGGTTACTGTAAGTTCAAGGGGTAGTCTTCAGGCAAAAGTTTTCAACCGGTGAAGAAGCAAACCAAATGTAAGTTTGGTTCTTTTTATTTTTGTTTCGTGGTTGTTAGGATGTGGTTAGTGGCGAAAGTTGTGATGGCAAAATCAATTTAGTTCCATGACATGAGCCTCAAAACTATTATTCAATGATGCAGTTTTTGCAGTTTTTATGGATGAGAAATGTTAAAAGCTGAAAACTATGACCACGTTTAGATATGCATATCAGATATGTGGTTCATGTATTGTAATTGGTTCTCCTTCATTCATTTTGTGACAGATTTGTAGATGGATGATTTCTACATTGAACCCAAAATTTTATCTTTTGTGCAGGAAGCGACTTTTTAACATGTCTCCCAAATCCTCCACCCACACCACCGCTCACCTTGCCCCTACTCAAAGACAAAGAGCCTCCCCTCGCAGCAGTAGGCTCGTCCGCCGATGACCACCGGCATCCTCCCATCACCACCATGGAGTGATTCGGCCCCTCTTCTTTTCTATCCTCCATCTCCTCTAGCGAAATCACAGCAACGATAACAACCAGGGGTAAAAACGTGGACTCATTCAGTACCTTTCTTATTCTTTTGGTCAATCCTTAACTTGGTTTTCTAACATAATTTTTTATCTTCATAAGTAGAATCCATGTTTTTGTTAAACTTTGCGTTCATGGTGTACAGATGAAAACTGAATAATTAAGATAAGGGCCGTTCCTTCTTCTTCTTTTTATTTTTATTTTTATTCTTTACGTGGCTTTTAGTTCACTGTCAAAGGACATGAACAATTAACAAAAAGAATTATGGGCGAAATTTATTTGGTTTTTTATTGGCTTTAATTTATTAAGGAGTTTTACTGATAGTTTCTCTGCTTTATTTAATCCCTTTTGAATACCTTGCCTTTCAACATTAGTATCAAGTGTGGCATGCATAATGGCCTTTGTAATGACCATTGGGTTGAATAGTTGTGAATTAAAGTGGCTATTTGTTTCGAGAGAGTATTAACTGAGTTACTCAAAAACTTAATGTATATGAGAAAACTTGAAATGGACGAGGAAATAGAATAAATCATTTCTCAAGTTTTTAATGTGTACAATTTCATTTGGGAAAAATTTTGATTTGGTTTTAATTGTTTCAGGTGTGAATAAATCATTTCTCAAGTTCTGAACTTAATTGCATAATGTAGTTCAACGTTTTTTATTTTGCAGATATGGAGATATGGAAGGTTTCGAATGGGGAAGGCATGTATGGGTATATTGGCGACGAGGCTGCCCTTTTTATGGCACTTAAAAAATGCTTTTTGAAAAACTGGTGATTCTACATTCCAATAATTGCATATTGTGGTTCAATGTGAAATTGAGTACTTGCGATGCTCCAAGGGTAATCAAGAAGCTGCTGCTTTGGTGGTGTGCTTATGGATGACAAAGGAGCATGGATTTTAGGAATGCATCCTCGGACAAGGAGAGACTCAAGTACAAATGGAGATGGATTTGCTGCAAGTAGTGAATCTGACCAAAGAAAATCCAGTTTCTCATCGCCCTCATAGGAATCTAATTGAGGATTGTCAGATTTGTAGTAAGAGCTCTATGAATCACACTCCATGAGAGGGGAACAAATTAATTAAGTGACTTCTATTCTGGATTATATTGGCGAGACTCAGTGGTGGTGTTAATATGAAACACCTTTTGGAAATCTTTTTACAACTAATATTGTAGCGGCTGAATGTGAGAAGCAATGTGGTCTTTTTGCGGTTCCTGTCATTTGTGTTGGTTTATTTGTCAACATACCAAAAAATAATAGACTTGGTCATGTCCCCTTTGAAGTTGGTTTATTTGTTAACATACCAAAAATAATAGACTTGGTCATGTCCCCTTTGAAGTGTAAGCTAAATTGGGCATGCATTTTTTTAAGTCTTATTGCGTTTAATTAGTTATTTCTTGCTGTGGTCATTGGCATCAAACTGGGAAGGACAATGGTTAATAGAACATGTTTGTCATTGGTGGTTCTTTTTTTATAGGCAATGTTATTGATTTTTAACGTCATGCAGTCTAAGGGAGAGCCCCGTGGAATCAAGTGTGGTACTTTTTCCACTCTCATGTACATAGTTTGAATAAATGGACCCTATTTGAAGTTTATTTAAGAAAATGACTTATGAGAGATTTTGTCTTTATCGGTGGGGTGGTAAATTCCAGAAAAACGGCAATTTGATTTTGTTTTTTTAAAAATGTGTTGTGCCGTGCTTAAAAATGACAATTCGATTTAGTTTTTTTCAAAACGTGTCACGTCGTGCCTTCAGGCACGGACATTCCCTAGTAGATCTATAATATATACAGAGTTTAACCGTAATACCAATAGTACATGTGAAGAAGGTAGAATTTTTTTGTGGCTTTGGATTCTTCTAGTAGATCGTGAAACTGCTTGCCAGCTTTTTAGTAATGGGTATAAAGTAGATGGATTTAGTCAGCCAATGAAAACCCATCAATTTTTATCCACAAATAGAGAGAAACACAAAACAAACAAACACATCCAGAAGTGCAGCTGGGGGGTAAAGACTGAAGGAGTCACTACAAGAAAAATTACATTGGGTGACAAATGAAAATCGTCACAAATTGCATGTTTTTCATCACAAATAATATAGGTGACGAAAAAAAATTTGTCGACTAAATGTTGTCGAGGATTCCTACCTGGTGACGAAATCTATTTTTCGTCACCTATAGTACCTTTTGACGACGAAATATTTCATCACCAAAAAGTGAATAATTGGTGACAAAATTTTTTTCCTCACTTATTGTGTTGTTTGACAACGAAAATTTTCGTCACCAATATAAGAAATTGGTGACGGAATTTTTTGTTGCAAAAGACGTTTTCATATGGGAAAAAAATCTTCTTTCTTGCTCCTACTGGGTTTCGAACTCGAGTCCCTTGAGTTTTTTGCTTAAGCTCCGACCAACTGCACTACACACATTTTTCAATAAATATTTGAAATATCTAATATATAACATATATGTTTAACATGAAAATATATTTTGAATGTAATTTTGAACCTTTAAACATTAAAATTAGCAATTTTGATAAACATGAAAGTTGTAGACAATTGAGGTATTGTTCAAACCCAATTTGAATTATCTCAATCGGAGTTTTTAGTAAAGAGTTATATCCAAAATATATTTAGTGACAAAGCGCAATTCATAAATTTCGTCACGGAAGATACCTATTTAATGACGAAATATATTTTTCGTCACTGAAAGCGTTAAAATGGTAACAAAATTATTTTTCGTCACCAAAGTTAAGCATTTGGTGACGAAAAAAATATTTCATTACTAAATTGGTCTTATTTGGCGATAAAATATGTAACGCCTCGAATTTTGGGTACGTTAAAAGGATAATTTCATTGAAAACCTCAAAATAGAGTCTGGCTTTTATTACAACAATCTCTCAACAAGAGTTCAATATTTACACAAATGAAGGGGGGTTCTAGGGTTCCTAACTACAGCTTCCCCTGCTCCTTCATCCTAGCCAGCTCTTCAGCTCCAGAGGCTTCCACGGTGAACTGTTCATCTTGAATAACTACAAGGTCTGATACATTATACCGGCGTCACCACCAATATAATATGTCAGGATTACCAAAAGGCAACACCATGAGCTACAACGCTCAATAGGGAAATTCTTACCCACTAACCTTAACTTACAAACAAGGCTGTAATAAAACATCAATTTCCACATGATACGTATAAACACAGCTAACAATGACACATCCACATTCATTAATCAACTATCGTTGGTGTTCAAGATTTTCGGGTTTCTCCTACGCAACTCATCGTAGACCGTGTCAACATTATCATTTGCAAATCAACCTTACAAAATCGTTTGCGTTCAAAAATCCTTTGCATTGGCTCTATACCGCGGATAACCAAGCTACACACACAATCTTTTAAAATCATTTGCATTGGCTCCGTACCGCGGATAACCAAGCTACACACACAATCTTTTAAAATCATTTGCATTGGCTCCGTACCGCGGATAACCAAGCTACACACCCAACCTCGGTTCCGCCGTTCCGGTCTCCCGAGTATCCTCACAATGGTTCCGCCGTCCCGGGCTCCCATTGGCACACATTGCATTAGCTCCGAAACCCGGATAACCAAGCACACACCCAACCTCGGTTCCGCCGTTCCGGTCTCCCGAGTATCCTCACAATGGTTCCGCCGTCCCGGGCTCCCATTGGCACACAAAACACACACCACACAATGGGCTACCATGTCCGGTCACATTGCGGTTTTCCAAAACATTTCACCATTTTCAAATGTTTCTTTTACACACACAACTCACATAATGCCACCCAAAGCCGGTCATTATGTAGTTTCAAAAATATTTTCTTCTTCGAAAACATTTCCTTTCATTAACCACACCCTAGGTGTCATGTTTCTACTTTCTCGATTCTCGTGTCTCGTTATCATGCAAAGACTCCGCGGTAAGCGTGAAACATACTAACAAGATCATCCAATTCTATACTACTCATCATGCTAAATCATCAATTATAGCATAACGCCACATGTACGGAGGCTTTTGGAGTGTATCACTTATACTTTATTCAAAGCACAACGCCACATGTACGGACGTCTTTGGAGTGAAATCACTTATGCTTTATCACACCACAAGTAATACAAGCAATTCATATATGCATACTCAAAATCATCTTTAAAGATCAAAATACAAACACTTCTAAACTAACGATAAGTAAGTAAAGATGCACTACATATGATTAAGAGTAGTAAATAGGGAGAAACTACTTATACGTGGGGTGGACGATAAGGATAACTACCTTACTTCTTGGCGGTAGTAACGGCTTACGGACGGTTAGTCGGCGGTCGGACGGAGTAACTTCCTACGGTGGTCTCCGGTAGCTTCAAAAGAGAAAGGTTTCTCTCGAAACTTCTACTTGACTAATACTACTACTACTTTTGGATCGAGGGGTGGTCGAGTGGCGGTCTAGCGGCGGCTTTGGATGAGTTTATTCAAGAACTCAAGAACACTCAAGAACAAAGGAAGAACAAAAGAAAGAACAAGAATTTCTAGAGAGAATGAAGAGCAATGAGAATGTGTGAGTTCAATACTTGGAATGAGGTCCTATTTATAGGAAAAATCTTGGCTCCCTCTCTCTCTTCATGGCCGCCCCCCCCTCTCTCTCTCTACCTCAAATTTTGACACATGGCAAGCAATCTTTGAAAGATCAAAGCCTAACCCTAGGCTTACATGGCTAAGATTGTCCTTGGATGGGATTATGGGAGATTTGTTGGAAGATTTGGAGACAATGGTATAAGATTTTGTCTAAAACAAATATAGAAGTACAATGGAGGTTAATGGAGGGCTAGTTTCTTAGCTAGGAAGGAAGGTTCACCCATGGATTTGCAAGATGAGAAAGATCAAGGAAAGTACACATCAAATCTCTCTCTTTCTTCCTCTCTCTCTCTCTCTCTCTCTCTCTCTCTCGGCTCCCCTCTCTCTCTCTCTCTCTCGGCAATCTCTCTCTCTCTCTAGTACACACACACACATGTATATATATGTATACAAATGCAAGAAAGAATAAGAAAGGTACAAAGTACAAGATTTTCAAAATCAAATCCTATTAAAGAAATACAATTAGGCACATATTGATTAAAATAAATAAACTAGGGTACTTTGTAATCTAGGTAGATCAACTCCCCAATAAATTAATCCGATTGGGTACAAAACCCTAATATAAAATAATAACAAAGTACTTAGGAGAAAGATTTGGGCTATTACCCAATGGATAATAAATCCCCTAACTTTTATTGTCCAATGGACAATAACTACTAGGAAAATTTTTATATTAAAATAATCAAGGAGTACTTTTTAAAGCATGTGACAAAAGTCCTATACTAAATATAGGTGTGGTACCAAGTATCCCAATTAAATAAAAATGCTAGGATTCTCCCAATTAAAATAATAATAAAGTACAAGTCAAATCTACTTTATTGGAAGGTTTCCTAGTCACATCGGTACTTTATTTTGGTCAAAAGAGTTATTACCCAAGGGTCACTAACTTCCCTAACGGTTATTACCCAATGGATAATGATTTCCCTTGCGGTTAATAACCATTGGACAAAAGAGGTACAAATACCTTTTATTAAAATAATATTTTAAAAAGACTACATGTACTTTTATAATAAAAAGTTTTATTATCCAATGGACAAAAATTACCCTTGTGGTTATTAACCAATAGATAAAGGAGGGGTGAAAGAATCCCTAATAAACAAGATTAAAAGTACTAGCACATGTGTTTATAAACCCATTAAAATATTATATCCTTGTACTTACCAAAATATAATAAAGGAAAGACAATTGTCCAATGGGTAAAAATTACCCTAACCATTATGGACCAATGGATAAAAGCAAAAGGTTCAAAAGTTTCAAAAGGTCCAAAAGGTTCATCTAGTAACTAGGTGACTTGGTTGCTCGGTTCCTCCAACTAGTCGGTGGGAAATTAACTAAATCGGTCATGCAGGGTTTCTAGTCGAGAGTTAACCAACGATCAAAATCTAACTACGACAAAATAAACGATAAATCATATAGTCACTCAAGAGAAAATAAGTAATTCAAATAAAATTCAAATATTTAACGAAATTTTTATTGACCAAAATTCAGGGGCGTTACAAAATATATATTTTGTTACCAAATGATTATCTTTGGAGACGAAAAATAATTTCGTCACCTTTTTTAAGCTTTTGGTGACAAAAAATGTATTTCGTCACCAAATTGGTACCCTTTGGTGATGAAAATATTTTTTTCATCACTAAACAAGTATAATTGGTAACGAAATTTTTTTATCGCGGAAGTTGTTAAAATAGTGACGAATTTAATTTTTCGTCGCCAAATATACTCATTTAGTGACAAAATTAAATTTCGTCGCCACTTTTTCATCACCAATTTTCATTTTTCTTGTAGTGAGTAAAGCACAGACCGTCAGATTGATTTGTGTCCCTGTTGATGGAGCTCGGCCCCAAACCCAGAATGCCGATAATTGCTAGCATCGCCACCGCGACCTCCCTCAACTTCGATGACTTAATTGTTGGCAAGCATCACCGTTATGGGCAACGTGAGCCCGATCCAGTTTGTGGTGAGTGAGGAGAGCTCGTCGGCGTGGAGAATTTGGAGGCGGATGGTTCACAGGGGAGGGGAGGAGAGAGGGAGAGGGGAGGCTCAGATCTGTTTTGTGATCTATGGTTTCTCTCTCTATATGTTATATAGGAGGGTTTTTTGATCTTGAAAAATATATCTTTTTAGGTAAATTGAAGTTATTAGGTTATATAACCATATTAGTGGATTAGAGGGATTATGAAATTTAGAAGTGGACTTAGTGGGTTGCAAATATGTTATAGTGGACCTCCGACCAATTTTTTATATAATAAATCGATGACGAAATTTTTCGTCACAGAAGACCATTCTCATATGTGAAAAAAAATCCCACTTTCTTGCTCCTGCTAGGTTTCGAACCCAAGTCTATTAGGTTTTGCGCGCAAGCATTAACCAATTACACTAAACACACTTTTCAACATATGTTTGAAATATTTAATATATAACACATACATTTAACATTAAAAAATACTTTGACCAGCATTTCGAACCATTAAATATTAAAATTAGCTATTTTGATAAATATGAGAGTTGTAGCCTTTTGTGTTATTGTTCAAAGCCAATTTAAATTATATCAATTGGACTTCTGAGCAAAGACTTATGCCTGAAATATATTTGGTGATAAAGCATAATTCATAAATTTCGTCATCAAAGGTATCCATTTGGTGACGAAACAAATTTTTCGTTGATGAAAACGTAAAAAAGGAGAAGAAATTATTTTTCGTCACCAAAGATAGCAATTTGGTGACAAAAAAAATAGGTCCATTTGGCGACGAAATATTTTTTTGGTCACCAAATAGTTATCTTGGGCGATGAAATATAATTTCGCCTCCTTTTTCACTCTTTTGGCAATAAAAAATTTATTTCGTTGCCAAATAGGTACCTTTGGTAACAAAAATATCTTTTTCGTCGCTAGTTAGTTATAATTTGTGACAAAATAATTTCGTCGCAGAAATTTTCAAAACAGTGACGAATTTATTTTTTGATCTCCAAATATTCTCATATAGCGATGAAATTTAATTTTGTCGCCACCTTTTCGTCACTGAACTTTCTTGTAATGCATTTTTACGAGGAAAAAAAATTGCAAGGGAAAAAATTTCCCCACAAAAGAGAATCGGAGACTACATATTTGCAAGGAACAGACGATGAATGAAATTTTCTCGCAAAAGACTTTGGTGAGGAAAATTTTGGATTTTGCAAAGGATTATGGTCATCGCAAAAAGTATAATTTCTTGTAGTGATATATGTGACAAACTTACTTGTTTCGATGAATTTATAAGTCAATGAATTCACTTCTCAAAATGTAAATCTTTATATTCAACATTTTAGATTCATGTTGCAAACACTTCATTCGACATATAATGGCTCAAATAGGCTTGATCATGACAATCACATGTTAAGTGTTCCATCTCATCAACGAATTATATGCAATTTTAAAAGATAGCATGCATTTCCTTTTTCTTCACGTGGTTCGAAATCCTTGTAAACATTTTGCGACACAATAAGCCAAAACAAAGCACGAATGCTTCTCATGAAGAACTTCAAGTAAGTAAGGCATATACAAGACTCACCGAGAGCGTGCCGAGCAAACTTGTCAAACATGCGAGCTACAGATCACCGATGTTCGGGCCTAAACACATTAAATGAAACCTATTAAGTTTCACGATACATCAAACACAAGTACGTTAAGCGGCAAAAAGTTTATCTATAACGTGTAAGGCTCAATCTATACGGCATGGTTTCTAAAATAGAGCAGTCCCAGGAAACTGATGAAAACCCATATCAATTGAATTCAGAAGTTAATGTAATCATACAGGGACGGGTTAACGCTAGACATATTTGTGCATGTACCCATTTTCTCTCAATATTTTGTCAAAATTCAACTTGGAAATTTATCGCATGTGCCTTAGCCTCTAGAATATATAACATCATTACTAGCCACGCACACACAATCATGAAATTCTCTTTATATATATATATATATATACACACACACACACACACACAAAAGTCTCCTTCCAATGAGAGTGTTCTCATTTTAAATAAAATGCGGACGTCCTCGTTTCCCCCTTTTTTCGATCAAATTTTGATTATTCGAGCTGCTCAATGTGTTCAAAACCTTATTTAAGGGTACCCGCAAGAAATCAGCAAAAAAAATGATCAAAAATGGCTTGATTTGAGCAGTTTTTATTTGAATCGTTCGATAAAATACAAACAAAAACTGCTCGGATCAGGCCATTTCTGGTCTTTCTTTTTTTTTTTTTTTTGTGCTGATTTCTCGCAGGTACCCTTAAAATCACGTTCTGAACATATTAAGCGGCTCTAATCATCGCAAATTGATCGGGAAAGGGACATCCTTAACTTAATAAGTTAAGGGCGCGCACGCGCGCGTGTTTACACACACACAATCAGGATCAAGTCCAAACCTCTTCCCGTCCACACCGTCCGCACCTCCCCTTTTCTGATCGAATTTTGATGATCCGAGCCGCTCAATGTCATCATAACGTGATTTTAAGGGTACCAGCGAGAAATCAGCATAAAGAAAAAACACTGGGAATGGTTTCATCCGAACAGTTTTTGTTTGTATTTTATTGAACGGTTCAATAAAAAACTGCTCAAATCAAGCCCTTCCCGGTGTTTTTTTTGTCCAATTTCTCACGAGTACCCTTAAAATCATGTTCTGAACACATTGAGCGGCTCGGATCATCAAAATTCGATCAGAAAAAGGGGAGGTGCGGACGGGTGTGGACACAAAAAGGTTTGGACTTGATCCTAACTATATATATATACACACATGCACAAAACAAATTATCGAGTGAGGGATCCCTTACCAGTCGACTGTGTGGACCTCCCCTTTCCTGAGCAAATTTCGATGATACGATCCGTTCAAATTATGCAGAATGTGATTTTATGGGATCCTTTGGCAGATCCAGACTCTGTGTATGCGCGCGCGTGTGTGTGTGTGTGTCTATATATATATATATATATATATATATATATAGCTATATAGTTATTTTCAGGTCCGGACGCCTTATCGTCCAGACCGTCCGGATCTCCCATTTTCCTATCAAATTTTGATGGTTCGAGCCGCTCAATGTGATCAGAACGTGATTTTAAGGGTACCCGCGAGAAATCAGCAAAAAAAAAGATCGGGAAAGGCTTGATCCGAGTAGCTTTTTATTGAATGTTCTGATCACATTGAACAGCTCGGAGCATCGCAAATCGATCGGGAATTGGGAGGTTCGGCTAGTGTGGACCGTAAGAGGTGTGAACTTGAAAAAAATTGTGTGTATATATATCTCTATTATAAAACAGAAGGGTGTGGGGATAAATTGTTAGAATGGCTAGGATTCATTTGATCCAAGAGCTCATGTGTGCTTTTAAACTCTCTTGAAAAAGCACTCACACTCTTACAAATGTATTACAAAACGCCATCAATTTGTTTTTTTTCCCCTACCAATTAGCTTTTGTTTTGTTGAAAAAAAAAAAAAACCAATAGCCACCGCCCCATCGCTCTCTCATCAAAGCCTCTCCTTTGATTGTCCAACCACAAATAGCCATTGCCCTTGCCAGTGAGTCACTCGGAACCCGGAATCCACTATCCACGGTAACATACTCTGTACTTTTTGGGTTTCGGTTATCCTTTTCTCTATTTTCTTTTATATTTTCTAAAATTTTTATAGCTATTTAAAAATTGAAATAATGTTTTGAGCCACTATCAAGATTCAAATGATAATTTCAATTCCAATCGGGGGAGTAGTGTCGTAGACACGGGTAAACACTAGTATATATGTATATATATATATATGTATATATATATATATACACACACACACATACATACAGTCTAGATACCCTAAGGGATCCCGGACAGTTTTATGGTGCGGACCTCTCCTTTCCAATTGAATTTTAATGATCCGAGCCGCTCAAAGTGATCAAAATGTGATTTTAAGAGTACTTGCGAGAAATCAGCAAAAAAAAATACCGAGAAGGGCTTGATCGGAGCAGTTTTCATTGAACCGTTAAATAAAAAACTTATATACACAAATTATCCATTGAGGGATCCCTTACCAGTCTACTGTGCGGACCTCCCCTTTTCCGAGCAAATTTCGATGATCCGAACCGCTCAAAATGTGGAGAATGTGATTTTAAGGGTACATGCGAGAAATCATCAAGAAATCATCAAAAAAATAACCGGGAAGGGCTTGAATTGAGCAGTTCTTTACTGAACCGTTTAATGAAAACTTCTCTGATCAAACTCTTCCCAGTCAATTTTTTTGTTGATTTCTCACGAGTATCCTTAAAATCACGTTCTGATTACTTTAAGCAGCTCAAATCATCGAAATTTGATCGGGAATGCGAGGTCTGCACGGTAAAATCGTGCGGGATCCCTCATTGGATAAGGACTGTGTGTATATATATACTTATTTAAAACTTAGAAATATTATGAATTTATATATATATATATATATATATGCCAATAAAATATGGAGTGTTACAATCTATCCCCCTAAAATAATTTCATCCTCAAAATTTCAAGTAATGTAGTCAAAATATATTTAAGTTAAACTATATTTTTTTTAAATAATGCTTAACCTTTGTAACTAACTAAAACAACTCGGTTACTAATCTAATCAATCCAAACGTGAGTCGGGTTCTCACAGTGCGTATGCTTCCTCTGACACACTGAGTTATCCACAATGTCTAGCTATCAATGTTGGCCTAGAAAAACAAAACCATGGAGTATTGATGCCAATATCAGAGAAAAGGAGCAAAAACATAAAAGATCGAATTTACAAAATATTGAGTAAGATCATCAACTACTTACCTTCAAAATATTGTTCTTGACCAGATGAAGCTCATGGAGTGTAGTATTTATGTCCATTCAGTCTTTTGGGGACTCTGTAGAGCATGATAGTCCTATCTTGATGAGGGAGATCAGATTTTCCATCATTTTGTTGTCATTTGTCTCCTCGGTTAAGAGCATAGGGTCTACAATCTCTATCACATGTTGAGGCAAGGCAATCCTTGCAAAGTTGTGAAGATTACGGTCTGCCTCAAACATTTTATCAGTAGGTCTCTTCCTTGTTATCATCTCCAACAACAAAATCCCATAACTATAAATATCTCCACTAATTGACATTTCATTCCCCAGACCGTACTCTGCAATTCATAACATTCAAACTTTAACAAAAGCAATACGAAAAGAAAGAGAAATTTTGCTTCAATACACCATGCGAGTTTTCTAATATAAATCTAGTACAATACACTAGTATGTACACATCGGCTACATATTATACCATCATCATTCAATTATCGTGTCGGAAAGATCAAAACCCATTTAAATTTTCGTGGTGCCTAACTAACCACCCTTGTGCTGAAATTTGGTGTGTTGATATTATATAAGAGGCAGAATTAAAGAAAAAACCGGATAAAAAAGTTTGTTTCTTACCTGGAGCAGCATATCCAATGGTTCCCTTTATTGCAGTTGAACTACAAGTACTCGAAGCCATGAGCTTTGCACGAAATCCAGCTCAACCGAAATCTCCAACATGGGCAACCATGTCACCGTCAAGAAGGATATTACTCGGCTTTAAATCGCGGAGAATAATTGGTGTTTCGCATTGGTGATGAAGATAATCGAGTGCACAAGCCACTTCTATGGCAATGTCTACTCTTTGCAAAAGATTGAGTCCACTGAACTCACGTCCCCCGTAATTATTTAAATTTGGAATTGGATGTAACCAATTATCAACACTTCCATTTGGCATGAACTCGTAAACTAGAGCTTTAAACTCATTCCCTTGAAAATCAATGCTAGAACAAGAAGTTATGATCGAAACCAGGTTTCGGTGTCGAATATTCCTCAAGGCTTCACACTCTGCCATGGAACTCTTGGCAGCACCATGAGTTTGAAGGTCAAATACTTTGACTGCAACAACTAACTCGCTGTTAATTTGTTCAATAACACCTTTATACACACGATCAAAACTACCAAAACCAAGTATATTCGTTGAAGAGAAACCTTCTGTTGCTTTAAGAAGCTCTCCATAAGTAACTTTCAAGAATGAATCTTTTGACAATGAAACTGTAGGTTCGGTATTTCTTTTCTTGTTGAACAAACACATGACGAAAGATGACATTGCGGCTACTCCAACAAGTACTGAAGCTACCATAATTCCTAACGTCTGTGAAAGAGACATCTTGTTTCTCGATTTTTTTGTGGTGCACTGAGGTAGACTTAGTTCAGAAATACCACCACAAAGCCGGTAATTTCCGGCAACTGATATTGCACTTCCATTTGTGAAAACACCATTCATTGGTAACTCTCCTTCAAAATTGTTGAAAGACAAATTGAGATTTTCCAGGTCAAATGTCCCCAAAAATCTCGGAATTTGACCAAATAAGTAGTTGTGAGAACGGTCCAAATTTCGAATACCTCTCAAGGATTCAATTGATGGAGGTATATATCCTCGAAACAAATTTCGCTGCAAATACAGGTTTTCAAGGCTATTGCACCTACCAAGATTGCTAGGAATTTCACCAGACAAACCGTTCTCGGAGAAATCGAATTCTAGCAAATTTCTAAGGTTTCCAACCTCATGTAGCAAGGATCCAGACAAATGGTTGCGAGCTAGGTTTAGTGTGCATGATTGATAAAGAAGAGATATTCAAAAGTCGTATCGGTATAGCACCAGTAAGGTTATTATCAAAAAGGTTTAGCAATAACAAATTCTGACAGTTGCCAAGACTCGACGGTATAGCTCCCTCTAGCCTGTTTTTTCCCAAGTATAGTTTATCCAACAATGACAGATTTCCAATAGACTCCGGAATTTCGCCTGAGATATTGTTGTCTGAAAATGCCAATGGATACATCTTATGAAGATAACCTATGCTACTAGGAATCGAGCCTGTGAATAGGTTATAATCCAGAACAAAGAGTTCCAGATTGACAAGGTTTCCTATTGTTGAAGGAATAGATCCATAAAACTGATTTTCACCTAGATTCAAATAAAATAGATCTTTTGATAGGTTGCCCACAGAATCTGGTAATACCCCTCCAAATTGACTATCTGCCACATCTATCCCTTTCAAATCGCTACAGTTGGTTAAAGAACTAAGAAAGCCTTGTCCATCAGATCCCTTGGGGTCAAAATTGTTATTAGACAGACTAATCAAAATGAGATTTTGTAGGCTTCCAAAATCATTTCTTACTTTTCCACCGAAATTGTTTTCACTCATTTCGAGTTGTGCCAACTGCGAACAGTTGGATATTGAAAGCAGAATTGAACCATTAAATTGGTTTTCGTATAGCTGAAGGACCACAAGGTGAGGGAACATGAAACCGAATGACGGCGGAAGACTACCCCAAAGTCGATTATGAGGCACGGATAACCGAACTAGCAACGATAGGTTGTATAAGGCAGGAGGGATGACACCTGAAATTGTAGTGTTGCCCAGCCGCAATTGTCTTAAATTTTTCAATTGACCCAAAGCATTTGGAATACTTCCTCCAAAAGGGGTATTAGAGGCATCAAAGTGTTCCAGAGAGGTAAGATTTCCAATCGAAGAAGGAATCCCTTGGCCTCCTTTGAAATTATTTGTATCAATGAAGAGTGTTATCAGTCTCGGCATAAAATAAGCAAGTTTTTTCGGGAACTCTCCAACTAGCTTGTTTTTGGATACACTTAGGTATGTGAGATTTGAGCAACAAAATAGGCTTGTTGGAATTGTACCTTCGAAACCGTTGGCCTCCAGATTCAATTTCTGTAACTTGAAAAGATTACCGAGTTCAGTTGGAATTTCACCAATAAAAGTATTATTTTCCAGGCTAAGCTCCCGGAGATAGCTGAGGTTTCCAATGTAAGGAGACAAAGAGCCCGTTAGGCCTCCAGACATGAGGTCTATAACGGTGACTCTTTTGTGTCGGCGACCGCATTGGACACCTTCCCAGTGACAGAAATGGAGAGATTCATTCCATGAGCTCAAGGCCTGTTGATATTCTGGGAAGATATTTGACATGAAGGCCAATAATGCATGGAAATCAGTCTCGTTGCCAACAACGTTAATAGTGTTCGAGAGACTAAGGGATGATATTGTTGTGTCATGGGCAAGGGCTTTGATTTGAAGCCATGGGATGAGGGAGAGAAATAAGGCTATGAGATCAATCGAGAGCGATCCAATTACTAGACTCATCTTCATGTCTGATTTGAGCTCTCAAGAACTAGACATTGTTTGGCTGATCATTTACAAACTTGATTCCAGACTTTCTAAGGGTGTTTTCAATGTGAGAGAAATATCTAGTGGCAGACTTGTACTATATATGTGGACTAATCAACGTACTTGAAATTAAATTATGTGGGGTTGAGAAATGCAGTTTTTAAGGTACACATAATTGAATGCCTACAGGGTCATATATGGTGGGCATCAATCAAGGTGAATGTCGTGGAAACTGTACATTCAATTATGTGCAACTTTTTTTTTTTTTTTTTCTGGTGGAAGGATGTGCTTCCTTTTAGAATCCATTTTTTTCCATGTAAAAGTATTGTAATTGAATTGATTTTTTTTTTAAAGACATTTTGCAAAACCTCTCTTTACAATCCTTTCCTGAACCCAACAACCTTAGGCCCCTCCGTACCATCCTGCTCTTTCATTGTACATCATTGTTGCACCGATTCGTTGACAAGTTATTGAAGCACCGTTGCCCTCTTTACAAAAATAATTCTTTTTACTCATGAAACGACATTTGCTTTCAAAAAAATGTTTCTAAAATTGCAGTCTTCCTCACTCCTAGTTCAGATTCTTTTTTTTTTGAACAGCCTAGTTCAGATTCGAAATGTCATTTCTAAACAAATAAGTCTGATCTCCTTCAATTCATTAAAAAAAGTCTTAATCTATACTAGAATTTACGATTTAATAAAAATCCTCGACTCCCAAAAGTCTCATACTATACAAAAATTATCCAGAATCCACCCATGTGTTCACTCTTTTTGTTCGACCG
Source organism: Rhododendron ovatum (assembly GCA_019656835.1). NCBI lineage: Eukaryota > Viridiplantae > Streptophyta > Magnoliopsida > Ericales > Ericaceae > Rhododendron > Rhododendron ovatum. The sequence continues at coordinate 8,123,422 of CM033796.1, read as the reverse complement.
CAACGGCAAAACGATCTTTTTTTGGCAATTAAGATAATCAAAACCAGACATTGGAACAAAATGGAGTATGATTATCTCTCAGACTCTTCAATTTTATACAGTGTACATCGAAAGGAAAGTTGCGATGAAATTCAATTCACAGTCAATCTTATATGATTTTTGAGATGGAAAACACGTCAATTTTCAGTTTTGATCAATTGTTGACAGGGGGAGGACTTTGAGCCTTTAGGTATCATTTGCCCCGAAAAATCATTGGAGAGAGATTTGCAACGAGGTTGAAAATTCTTGGGCCAGTAAATGATGGCCCCACAAGTGACCAGATTTGCGAAAATTCTTGATATTGCATAAGCTTTTTTGACAGAGACTTGTGGAAATTCTCAATAATCCGCAACTGAGGTTGGGGATCTCGTCAAGACAAGGGTGGTGATGTGGATGAAAGCAAAGTATGACATCAAGGTTTATTCGGTGGAGGATTTTAGGAGCTTTCTAGGTGGAATCCGTAAGTTGAAACTTTAAGGTTGGCTTGAGGTGTTGTCTCATCCAACTTTTGGTTGGATGCTTTTCTTGTTTTTCTCTGTTGCGTGGTGTAAAGTGTTCACTCACTCTTGTTTTCCCCTTGATGTACCCCTTTTGAGCTAAAAATATCGTTTCGTTTGCTGAGAAAAAAAAAAAACAGAAGCGCAGCCTGTGCGGTTTTCTTCAAAGTAACCTGCCATGAGGAAACCCACTTTAAGAATCAGGGTTCAAATAATGCAATGGTGCATTAAGACTCCAATTTAGAAAAAAAGAACATCCAAATACGGAAGTCAAAAACATGTATAGTACTCACACTCAGAACTCACTCTGAACTTGTTCGGATGTGGGAACAACTCCCAGATCCCCATTACCGCAATATCCTCCACTGGGAACAAGGAATTTAACCCTTCCTTGGACAGCATCGACCTAAACACAGGGGGCAAAACAATGGAACTAACTTGAGAGCTTGCAGTCCCTTAATTCAAGGTAGGAAAGGAAAATCCAATAAGATTCCAAATAGGAAATATCATCCAGATAAATTCTCTAACCTAACTTCGGAGCTTAGAGAGTGACAAACAGACAGTCTTCAATTGAAATTGGGAATGCAAACGGGATAGGATCCTCTTGAATCTCTCAAACAGTCCTATTGAGGTCTTTTGTAGCATTTATTTTTAGTTCAATTCAATGAGTGAAATCGGTCATCATTTAAAGCTGCTGTAGAACATCAATCATGCCCTCAATAACATTAATAGAATATCATTCACTATCATTTCAAAATGTATTTATCTTACAAAATGGATATATTGAGAGGAGAGGACGTTGGTAACTTTAGCATGCCACGGTGTTAATCAAGGAGGGTCTGTGTGATTTTAAAAAATAGATGGAATGAAAAGGGGCTGACAATTCGACGTATGGTGACCAATAGAATGGCCCACAAGTGACAGGATTTGTAGAAATTCTAGATAATCCCAAAGCGTTTTTGACTCACTTGTGGAAATTTTTATTTCTGAAAATTCTTAATTATGACCGCCTCTTTTGGCGCATTTGTGGAAATCGCAATATCACCTTCGTCCCACCCTTTCATAAGACTCCAAATGGACGGATGGAGGCTGAACCACAGCATCTCCCAATCCTTAATTCCAACCGCTCATTCCGGAGACACCTATGAAAAGAATATTCAGTGTGAAATCAATTTGGTCAAACATTGATAGAAAAATGAGTCTCATATATTTTTGCACAGCAAATACGATTTTACACTTGAACAATACATTTGACAAAATAGAACACGATTCATATATTTGCATGTGTATCCAAGTCCAAGCAAGCTAATGCTTAAATATTTTTTTGCATACGATTTCTACAAATTGAACTACTTGGGCCAGTGCTTTAAAACTCTGTTAGGACATACAAAATTGAGGGTCGAGGGATTTTGAGAGAGAGGGTAAGGATTAAGGAAGTAAAAGCAAAAATCAATGTCCTCTTCTTCAAACCCGCAGAATTTAATTTATCTTCTTTGGACAATTGTGCACACTAACTTGTACCCAAGACCACATGCACTAGTATACAAGAGTGTGCCACTAGATATTTCCCTCAAATTCTACACGTCCAAACAAAGACTTGCACCAATGACACGACTAGAATTAATTATGTGGTTGGACTCCAATTGAGAACTCAAACCAACACAGGCCAACATGAGTCTCGTAACCAAATCTCACTAAAAAATAAACTACTCGGACCAATGCCTTAAAAACTAGGGTAAGGAAGTAAATGCCAAAAGCAATGTCCTCTTCTTCAACCCCACAGAATTTAATTAATTTCACTCAAATTCTACGCGTACTGGAAAGAAAGACTTGCAAGTTGCACCAATGAGACAATCAAATTTGTGAATTAGCCAAAAAAATAAAAATTGACAATTAGAGTATTGGGTAGATATCGTGTGGTTACACTTGGCCGTTCAAGTTCCTTATATAGTTCAAACATAAATGAGAAATCAAACCACACACGAAGATGAGTCTAGTAACCAGATCTCTCTCGATTGATCTTATCGCCTTATTTCTCTCCCTCATCCCATTGCTTCACATCAAAGCCCTTGCCCTTGACACAACAATATCATCCCTTAGTCTTTCGAACACTATTAATGTTGCTGGCAACGAGACTGATTTCCATGCATTATTGGCCTTCAAATCGAATATTCTCCCAGAATATCAACAGGCCTTGAGCTCATGGAATGACTCTCTCCATTTCTGTCACTGGGAAGGTGTCAAATGCGGCCGCCTACACGAACGAGTCACAATTCTAAATCTCACGTCCAGAGGTCTAATGGGCTCTTTGTCTCCTTACATCGGAAACCTCAGCTTTCTCCAGGTGCTTAGCCTCAGAAACAACACTTTTACTGGTGAACTTCCAACTGAATTAGGTAATCTTTTCCGATTACAGAAATTGGATCTTGCACATAACATTTTTGAAGGGAAAATTCCAACAAGCCTATCTCGTTGCTCCAATCTTAGGGACCTTAGGATTAGCAAAAACAAGCTAGTTGGAGAGTTCCCAAAAGACTTTGCTTGTTCAATGCCTAGTCTCATATCACTCTATCTTAATCAAAACAATTTGACTGGGGGTATTCCTCCGTCGATTGGGAATCTTACTTCTCTGGTAAACTTTAGTGCCATTTACAATCCATTGGAAGGAAGTATTCCAAATGCTCTTGGTCAATTGAAAAATCTATGGATGTTGGCGTTGAGTTCAACTCAAATTTCAGGTACAATCCCTCCTTCCTTGTACAACCTAACATCGCTAGTTGTGTTAGGCATCTGTGATAATCAACTTTGGGGTAATCTTCCGCCGACATTTGGTCTCATGTTACCTCACCTTGAGATCCTTGAGCTATGGGGCAACCAATTTAATGGCCCAATTCCGCTTTCAATATCCAACTGTTCGCAGTTGGAACACTTCGATTTGAGCGAAAACAATTTCACTGGAAAAGTAAGAAACGATTTCGGAAAGTTACAAAATCTCTCCTGGATAAGTCTAGGTCGTAACAATTTTGAAACTAAGGGATCTGATGGATTTGCCTTTCTTAGTTCTTTGACCAATTGTAGCCACTTGAAGATGGTAGAATTGCAGAATGGCCCATTCCGAGGGGTATTACCGGACTCTGTGGGCAATCTATCAACCTTTGTCTCTGCCTTGGCACTAGAGGTAAATCAATTGTATGGATCTATTCCTTCTACAATAGGAAACCTTGTGAATGCAGAAGTCTTATATCTGAATGATAACCTATTCACAGGCCCGATTCCTGGTAGCATAGGTTATCTTCGTAAGTTGCAATACTTGGACTTTTCAAACAACAATATATCAGGTGAAATTCCAAAGTCGATTGGAAACTTGTCAATGATAAATAAACTTTACTTGGAGAAAAACAGACTAGAGGGAGCCATACCATCGAGTCTTGGGGACTGTCATAATTTGTTAGAGATACTACTAAATGAAAATAACCTTAATGGAAGCATACCAAGACAACTTTTGATGGTCTCTTCTCTATCAATTGCGTTGGATCTCTCTCGCAACCGTTTGTCTGGATCCTTGCCACTTGAGGTTGAAAACCTCAAAAATTTAGCAAAAATTGATATCTCTGAGAATGGTTTGTCTGGTGAAATTCCTGGGACCCTTGGTAGCTGCAGTAGCCTTGAAAACCTAGATTTGCATCAAAATTTCTTTCAAGGATCTATTCCTTCCTCAATGGAATCCTTGAGAGGTATTAAGGATTTGGACCTTTCCGAGAACAACTTATCCGGACAAATTCCAAGATGTTTAGGGACATTTGCCCTGAAAAATCTCAATTTGTCTTTCAATAATTTCGAAGGAGAGTTACCAATGAAGGGCGTTTTTACAAATGTAAGTGCAATATCAGTTGTCGGAAACTATAGGCTCTGTGGTGGCATTTCTGAACTACAACTACCTCTGTGCACCATGAAAAAATCAAGAAATAGGAAGCTTCTTTCACGGAGCTTAGGAATCACGGTAGCTTTGATACTCGTTGGTGTAACCATAGTGTCATCTTTCATCATATGTTTGTTCAAAAAGAAAAGAAAGACCAAACCCACAGTTTCATTGTTGAAAGATCCATTCCTGAAAGTTTCTTATGGAGAACTTCTCAAAGCAACTGAAGGTTTCTCTTCGAGGAATTTGCTTGGCTTTGGTAGTTTCGGTCATGTGTATAAAGGTGTTATTGACCAAAATGGGGAGTTAGTTGTTGCGGTCAAAGTACTTGACCTTCAAACTCGTGGCGCTACCAAGAGTTTCATGGCAGAGTGCGAAGCATTAAGGAATATTCGACACCGAAACCTAGTTTCGATCATAACTTCTTGTTCTGGTATAGATTTTCAAGGGAACGAGTTTAAAGCTCTAGTTTACGAGTTCATGCCGAATGGAAGTCTAGATAATTGGTTGCATCATATTCAAGAAGTAAATAATGGGGAACGTGAGTTCTTGGGACTCGATCTTCTACAAAGAGTAGACATTGCCATAGACGTGGCTTGTGCACTCGATTATCTTCATCACCAATGCGAAATGCCAATTATTCACCGTGATTTAAAGCCGAGTAATATCCTTCTTGACGGTGACATGGTTGCCCATGTTGGAGATTTCGGTGTAGCTAGATTTTGTGGAGAGCTCACCGCTCCAAGTACTAGCAGTTCAAGTGCAATAAAGGGAACCATTGGATATGCAGCTCCAGGTATGAACAAACTTTTTTATCCGTTTTTTTCTTCAATTCTGCCTCATCTATTATCAACTCACCAAATTTCAGCACAAGGGTAGTTAGTTAGACACCACGAAAATATTAAATTGGTTGTGATCTGTCCATACCATTCAAGATGTTGAATTTGGTATTGTATCGAGGAAATGCATACACTATATATAACTGAATGGTAATGGCAATACAAGTAGTTGAAGGATAGCTTTGGCATGGAAAATAATCACATACACATAAAGAATGATGGGAGTACCCTTTACACATAAGAGTAAATGTACTAGCTCACATGGGGTGTTGAAATCAAGTTTTCTCCGTCTTTTGTATCACTTTTGTTATCCGAAAAAAGGATTCTTTGGCTTTAAAGTTCGAATTTTGCAAATTGCAGAGTATGGTCTCGGAAGCGAGATGTCAACTAGTGGAGATGTTTATAGTTATGGGATCGTGTTGTTGGAGATGATAACAAGGAAGAGACCCGTTGACAAAATGTTTGAAGCGGACCTTAATCTTCATAACTTTGCAAGTATTGCCCTGTCTCAACGTGTGATGGAGATTGTAGACCCTATGCTCTTAACCAAGGACATAGATGGCAGCAAAATAATGGAAAATCTAATTTCTCTTATCAAGATAGGACTGGCATGTTCTACAGAATCCCCAAAAGACCAAATGGACATAAATACTGCACTCCATGAACTTCATCTGGTGAAGAACAATATTTTGAAGGTAATCAGTTGAAGATCTTACTCAATATTTTGTATATTCATTCTTTTATGGTTTTTCTCCTTTTCTCTCATATTGGCTTCAATACTCCATGGTTTTATTTTTCTTGGGCAACATTTATAGCTAGACATTGTTGATGACTCAGGGTGTTTGAGCGAGTATTCGCACTGTGAGGACCTGACCCACATTTGGATTGATTAAATTAGTAACCGAGTTGTTTTAATTAGTTACATAGGTTAAGCATTGGAGTATTTTTTTTTTTTAAATTAAAAATAGTTTGAATATACTATGGAGGAAAACTATGAACAAAAAATAACACTCAGAATCTGCTCCTCGAATTCAATCGTTTTCCATCCTGGTCCAGTTCTGACCAGATTTGGTGTGTTGAGTTTTCACCCTACTTCTGGGCATTTCTAGCCTTGGATTTCTTCTCGACTTGTCTTCCTAACAACTATGTCTAATTGCTTGTAATATTACATAAATTTCGGAGTTAAATTGATATGGGTTTTCATTGTTTTCCTGGAACTGCTCTGTTTTAGAAACTATATACCGTATAGCTTGAGCCTTGCACGTTATAGATAAACTTCTTGGCGCTTGAAGTACTTGTGTACAGGGGCAAATTTAAGTGAAGCTCAAGTGGGTCACGTGACCCACCTGAAATTGTTCGAATTATGTGCAGGGGTGGATTTAAGTAAAGCTGACCCACCTGAAGTTGTTCGAATTATGTTTTTTTAACCAAGAAAATAAGTAATATATATTAAATTATCCAAGTCAGCCATTCTGGCGCCTTGCACCAGCGGTAAGAATGTTGGTTTTAATCCATAGGTCCCTTGTTCGAACCCTACTTTGCAGCTAACAGGAGTTGAACCATGAGCTTTATACTGTAGATGTACCACAATGCCAACAAATTGCTTTCTATCAGAAATATGTTTCTTTTGAGTTCGAAATTGTACAAATTTCTGTATAGAGCTAGTGTTTAAATTGGAACAAAGGGAGTATTTCATATATTTTTATTTTTTCCTTGATGTTCTTCACTATCTGTTGTTTGATATTTAAGGCTATGATTTTGAGGTGACCCATCTAGATACAATTTCTGGATCCGCCATTGCTTGTGTGTGACGTATTGTGAACCTCAATAGGTTTGGCTAATTTGATGTGTTTAGGTCCGTACATCGGGAACCCATAGCTCGCACGTTTGACAAGTTTGCTCGGCACGCTCGCGGTGAGTCTTGTACATGTCTGCGTTCTTTTAAACTTATAAATTTGGAACTTATTTTAGTATTTTTTACTTTTCGTAACTTTTTGTTTAGCTTTTCAACGTACTTTTAGGGGTTAAACGTTTGTCTTGACGTAACTTTTTGTTGAGCTTTTCATCTTTAGTGAACTTTTATTTTTTATTTTTGTTTTTGGTCATAATTTTGTACTTTTAGTCTTTTCTCATCGAGATAGCTGTTTATCCACAAAAAATCACGCGAATCTAAACCGAAATTCAGAAAAGACGAACAAAATACACAAAATAAAAAAATAAATTAAGTTTATAAGATTGTAGCCGTACATGAATTTTTGGATGAGAAGCATGCTTGCTTTGTTTTGGCTTAATGGTCGAACTTATTGTTTCGCATGTGCTATTATATGTTGCGAATATAGTAAATGTTTACAAGGATTTCGAACCACGTGAAGAAACAAAGAAATGCATGCTATCTTTTTAAATTTCCATGATTTATATGAAAACAGATAATTTGGGATTCATAACTATAAATAACACATGGTTCAAACGGTGCCTAGACCGCTTGACACGTGATTGTCATGATCAATGGGCCTAGTTGAGCTGTTATTTGCTAAATGAAATGTTTGCTTTATTGGCCTAAAATGTTTACATTTTGAGAAATGAATTCATTGACTTAAAAATTCATGGAAACTAGTAAGTTTGTCGTATATATTTTGTCTCACACTAGTCTAGTGCTTAACACGTTGTTGTACGTAATGTTGCAGGTAATTTATGATTTTGTGGGACATGCCTAATGGCCGAAGAAGCCCGAATGTTGTTTTTTTCAATTATGTAGTGTGATCATGTGTACTTGTAACTCACACTTGTATCTTTTGTTAATGATTGTGCCGGCCTTGTGGCCTAGACCGTGGTTATACTTATGTTGAATTCAGGATGTTTGTAATAACTTTAATGTATCTTACACTTCACTCTGGTATCATGCTTCTGCACTTTCTGGTATACTTGAATACTTTTAGTTATTTATAGATTCATCAGTAAAAAATTCCTATTTAATTACCCGGCCTTAGTGAGTTAACCTCATTAGCTGGTCATGACCCATGTGTTTTTGGGTTGGGTCGTGACACGCACACTTCGATTAAGCAGAGAGACCAAAATTGTTGATGAGAAACGAATAATTTTCTCACTTTCGGTGGTGGAGCTTAAAGAAAAATTACATTTACATATACATATTACCAAACACCTCGATCGTAGGCATCCCTCAAACAGTAACCCATGGTTACAAAATTCAACAGAATCAAAAATTACATTTATATATATCATGTTCATTATTATTAGATAAAGCGCTTGCAATCTACATTACAAAGTTACAGTGCACCTTGCCGAACGCCTTACGTTGTCTTCTGGTTTGTTTGGTTTTCCGCTGTATCTCTGGTGCTTTGTTAATTTGGACTCTCAAGTTTTTTTTTTTTTTTTGGTAACTTGCACATTTTATAATCAACCAACACAAAAACAAGGGGAGTTAAACCCTCATACAAGAACCTTTTCAAAGGAAATTAAGCCTAAAACAACTACCAGCTCTCCATATATTTACGCCCCAAGAACTCTACTTGAAACATTCTAGCTACAGCATAGTCTTTGATTTTCAAGAGAGTTTGGAAAATGCTTCCAAGTGCAAATCCGAAGTCAGACGTTATCTTCAATACTCGCCAATACTTGAGCAGCTCCTCTATGGATCCCTCCAAAAACTCGAGAATTTCCAACCAAATGTAATAAACCTCAACTACTAAAACCAATTTGAGCATGAAGCTTTCACCTCTACAATGATCGATTGCCCACACAAGTTCACTATCCCATTCGTTCGGATCCCTCTGAACCTGGAATCTATGAAGAATGACCATCCAAATATTTCTAGAATAACTACAAGCGAAAAACAAATGTTGCAATGTTTCATCCCTTATTGAGAGCACAACACGCAAACTGAATCAATGGTCATTCCCCATTGACAGAGTCTCTCCTTTGTAGAAAGCCTCCTTAAACAAGCAAGCCACAATATGAATGACCATTTAGAAACACTTCTAGAGAACCACACTAGAGAAGCCCAATGGACTTTCTCTTCTCTATTTCTAAGAGCCTCTCAAGGTTATAGATACCCTTGGTCATTTTTCTTTGTTTTATTAATTAGTCTTTAATGGATACCAGAAGCCCCTATATTTTTATTTTTTATTAGGGTAAGTTAACCATTTTTTATTTGGGTAAATTTTTAGATAATTAGAGGCCGGTCCTCCTTTCTAGCCTCGGAATGATCCCAACCCTGAAATATTTTCCCGAAGCTGAATGGCTCGGGTATGTTGGGTGATGGACGTTTTTGCCCTTTTTCGGGTTTACTATATATAGGCTTGTTTTCAAAAGAATATTGACGGAGAGAGAAGACAGATAGAGAGAGAGAGAGAGCGCGATCGCGATCGCGATCGTGAGAGCGATTTCGAGAGAGAGATATCGAGATCTAGGGAGAGATTGCGATAGAGAGAACGATTGATGTCTAGCTTGAGCGATTGATGTTCGATTGAGAGGAGGAATTGCGTTGGATTGAGATTCAATCGATCTGTTGAGGTATTTTTGAGTATGTTGTTAGATTTGATTAGTTATTCAGTTGATGTACTTTTCATTTAGTAGTGATGTATGTTGCTTTGTGATTCGTTGTAGCTTTGTGGTGCGTGAGGAGATGCAGGTTGATGGTGTCGAGCAGATGAGGTATTTAATGTCGTTTTTGTTGGTAGATTTGTTTATTTTTCAGTGTTTATGTGATTGTTTTGATGTATAAGAACTGTTTTTAGATCTATGAGAACTGGTTTCTGAATTACGAGAGCTGGTGTCTGAACTATGAGAACTGGTTTCTGAACTATGAGAACTGTTTTATGAACTATGAGAACTGGTTTCTGAACTATGAGAACTGTTTTCTGAACTATGAGAACTGGTTTCTGAACTATGAGATCTGGTTTCTGAATTACGAGAGCTGGTGTCTGAACTATGAGAACTGGTCTCTGAACTATGAGAACTGGTTTCTGAACTATGAGAACTGGTTTCTGAACTATGAGAACTGGTTTCTGAATTACGAGAGCTGGTGTCTGAACTATGAGAACTGGTCTCTGAACTATGAGAACTGGTTTCTGAACTATGAGAACTGGTTTCTGAACTATGAGAACTGGTTTCTGAACTATAGTTCTCATATGAATTTGATGTGATTTGTCGTTTTGTGTATTATTTAAATGTTGTTTTTGTTGTTAGATTGAGGCCTAGCTTGAACTATCATTGTGTTTGTTTGTTAGATTTTGATGTGAAGTGTCTTTTTGTGTTTTTTGCATGAGAAGTGTTTATGAGAATTGTGTTTTTAAAATGAGAACTGTGTTTATTTATATGAGAACTGTGTTTTTAATAGGAGAACTGTGTTGGTTTATGAGAATTGTGTCGTTTTCCTTTGTGTGAATTGTTTGTTTTTTTGTTAGGGAAACGGAGAATTCGTTGATTTTGTTTTGTAAATACAATGGATTGTGTGCTGGAATAAAGTTGTCTCGGTCGTCGAGAATTGGAGATTTTATGAAGATATTGTGTGGCAAGTTTAGTGAGTTGAGAAGACACTCATTGCAACTCTTTTATGCTATACGTGATCATCCTAGTGCCATGTTATATAATGATGAAGATTTGGAGGTGATGTTTGCTGTAGCTGATAGTATTGGATTGAATTGCATTGAAGTTACAGTAGTAGATAGTCGTGGTTTTGATAGTGGTATTAGTGGGTGTGGTGTTGATGTTGGTGCTAATAGTAGTGGGGTTTTCGATAGTGGTGGTGCTAGCACTAGTAAGGGCATTTGTTTCAGTGGGCAAGGGTTAGTCGGTTGTCGGTTGGAATCAATGGAATATGTAGGTAAAGAGGATGATTTGGGAGCTATGTTTTGCCCGCATCAGCATCGGCCAAGGTTGTCGGACGCGTGGAAAGAGCTTATTAAAAGTGTTGGTCAGTTGTTTGTCGGGGGTTCGGAAGGTTTTCGTGATGCATTGCGGAAATATTCAATTGTTCATTCTTTTGAGTTTGACTTTGTAAAGAATGAAACAGAGAGAGTGACTGCAGTTTGTAAGGTAAAATCTTGCAAGTGGAATATCCATGCTAGACTTGACAAGGTCAGTGGTTGCTTTTACATCAAAAGGTATTATAATGTTCATTGTTGTGGTGTTGCTGGGCGTACGACAAAGAACTGTCATGCTAATTCATCTCTGATTAGTCAATTGATAAAGGATGATGTTTGAGACAAGTCAAAGAAACGTCCTGTTGATGTTGTTGATGATTTGAAGGAGTATTATGGGGTGGATGTGTCATATAATCGTGCTTGGTTAGCTGTCCAGAAAGCCAAGTCAAGTGCATTTGGAGATTATTCAGATTCTTTTAATCAACTGCAATGGTATCGTAATGTTGTTCTGAATTCGGATCCTACAAGTGTTTTTGATGTTGAGTGGGATCAAACCACAAATCGTTTTTTGAGGTTGTTTGTAGCATTTGATGCATGTGTACAAGGATTTAAGCACTGCAGGCCTGTTTTATCCGTTGACGCAACGTTCTTGAAGGCAAGGCATATGGGATGCTTGATGTCTGCTTCAGCTAAAGATGGTAATGCAGGTATGAAATAGATCACATATACGATTCTCATATGAGTACTTACACACATTTCACATAGGGTACAATGCAGTATGAGAAATATGAGAACTGTTTTCAGAACTATGAGAACTGGTGTCTGAACTATGAGAACTGGTTTCTTATAGTCATATAGGATGCTTGATGTGTGATTGAGCTAGAGATGGTAATGCAGGTATGAAATAGATTACATATACAATTCTCATATGAATATAACATACAGTTCACATAGGCTATAATGCACTATGAGAAATATGAGAACTGTTTTCAAAATTATGAGAACTGGTTCCTGAATTGTGAGAACTGATTTTGTCATATGTATGAACTGGTAACTGAATTATTTTTTCCTTCTCAGGTCTATTTCCATTGTGCTTTGGTGTGGTTGATTCTGAGAATAATGATAATTGGCTTTGGTTTATGGAGAAGTTGCATGGTATTTTGGATGAAGACAGAAGGGTTTTTGTTTTTATATCTGACCGTCACAGAGGAATAAAAGAGGGTATTGCTAAGGTGTTTCCTTCAAGCTTTCATGCTTACTGTCTCTATCATTTGAAGGGTAACTTGCGTACTGCTTTGGCGTCCACAAATGTCAAGTATAAAGAGAGTTTGATCAGAGTGTTTTCAAAATGTGCTTATGCTCCCACTGTGGCAAAGTTTAATCAGCATATGGGTAATTTGCTGAAACACGGTGGTGCAGCTGTTGTTCATTTTCTGTCGGAGTTGCCTAATGAGCGCTGGGCAAATGTTTTTTTCCCGGGGCAACGTTATGGAGCAATGTCCTCTAGTCTAGCTGAGTGCTTTAACTCATGGATATTGAAAGAGCGTGAATTGCCCGTGGTGGATATGGTTGATCGTATAAGGAAGAAGATGATGAAATCAATGTGTTTGAGGAGAGAAAGGGCAAGTAAATGGGATCAGGTGATTTGTCCTTATGGGGAGTCTCGGTTGGAGAAGTTATATGATTTAGTTAAAACATGGAAAGTGATTCCTTCAAGTGCTGATATATTTGAAGTTGACACGGATCCGTCTGTATGTGTTGATATTGGGAGGCGTACATGCAGTTGTTGTTGGTGGCAGTTGAATGGATTCCCTTGTTGCCACGCTGTCTGTGCTATCAAATATAGTGGTAAGGATTTGAACTTGTATGTAGAGCGTTTTTTTCATGTTGAGAGTTATCGTCAGGTGTATTCAAAACCAATTTACCCAGTTGCGTCATTGTTGAAAGGTGATGTGGTTGATTGTGGTACTAGTATTCTGCCACCATTGTCAAAAAAGCCTCCAGGGCGGCCTAAGAAGAAGAGGATTCGTTCGAATGGGGAGAAGGTTAGAGAAATGAAGTGTGGTAGGTGTGGGAAGATGGGGAATCATAATAAACTTACTTGTAAGGAGGATTTGAGGCCTGGTTTTTAGTTTTTAATAATTGAGTTGTACAAAAAACAATGTTATTGGATTTGATTCATGAAATAATTGTTGAGAATAAGATTTTTTTTTGTGTTTTTGTTACTAATTCTGTGTTTTGTTCTAGCACTTTGAATTATGTGAAGTATCTAAGCAACCTGTGTGTATAGCTCTATGAGAACTTTGTATTTTCTATGAGAAGTGTGTATTTTCTATGTGAAATGTGTATCAAAACTGTGTTTTTAGTATATGAGAACTTTGTATGAGAAGTGTGTTTTTTTCTATGAGAAGTGTGTTTTTTTCTATGAGAATTGTGTTTTTTCCTATGAGAAGTGTGTTTTTTTCTATGAGAAGTGTGTTTTTTTCTATGAGAAGTGTTTTTTTTCTATGAGAAGTGTGTATTTTTCCATGAGAAGTATTTTTTCCCCCTATGAGAAGTGTGTATTTTTCCATGAGAAGTGTTTTTCTCCCCTAGTTAGTTGGTGGTTGTCTTCTTGGTCGCACGTTTCTGCTAGTAGTGGCTTCTTCCGCTTCCGCTTCCTTTGCCAAATTTTTGGCAAGTTTCCAATCTTTGAAGATCTGCACTTTTTTCTTGAGAAGGTTGATGTTGTCCTGGTTTTCGAAGAATCGGGCTTGGGTTTCATCAAGTTTTTCATCAAGTTTTTCATCTTCAAGTTTTTCACGTTGAAGATGTAATTTACAAAAATACCATTTAAATTTTTTAAGAGAATTGGTTATTTTCTATGAGAATTGTGAAATTTCCTATGAGAACTGTGTATGAGAATTGTGAAATTTTCTATGCGAACTGCAAATTTTTCTATGAGAACTGTGTTTTTCCTCTATGCGAACTGTAAACTGTGAACAATGAAAAATGGAGTTTAGAGAAAGATGATTGTATATGTTGATTAACCAGTAAACTAAACAACTCATTAACCAATATACATGTCATGAACAACACCTCCACCACGTCATTACCCATGTGCACTACTTCCACATCCAAAACTAATATTTTTGCAGTGGTTAATGAGGTTTCTGCTATGTTAGGTTTCTATGAGAATTGTGAATTTTCCTATGAGAAGTGTGTATGAGAACTGTATTTTTTCTATGCGAACTGCAAATTTTTGTATGAGAAGTGTGTATGAGAAGTGTTTTTTTCCTCCAATGCAAACTGCAAACTTTGAACAATGAAAAATAGAGTTCAGAGAAAGATGATTGTATATTTTCATTAACCACTAAACTGAACAGTACGCATTAACCACTATACAAGTCATGAACATCACCTCCACCATTTCATTACCCATCTGCACTACTTTCACTTCCAAAACTATTTTGCAGTCTGAGATTGTATATCTTCATTTACCAGTAAACTAAACAACTCATTAACCACTATACAACTGATGAACAACACCACTACCAACTTTGATGAGTAAGTTGAATCTATGCCTTTTTTTTCTTCTCTTCAAGAAGCTCCTGGTCGTCATAATATTTTTGCAGTCTGAGATTTTCCATCCTATTATGATAGATTTCTGGAGTCCATGATCTCTTGGGGTCACTGACAAATGCTTGCACAATATCAGCTCTCATTTGAAGGCATTGTTGCTTTGTAAGGTCGCTTTTAATTGGTTTTTTCATTAGCTTTTGGCGAATGATGTAGGCAACAACAACTGCACAATCAACCCTGTGAATACAAGACTAATGTTAGGGGCTTATATAAGATGCAGTGACGAGTTTTGGTAGTTGAAAGATACTTACGAGCCTGGTTCTTGTTGTGGTGCATTGTCCACGAGCTTTGCAGAGGTTTTAATCTTCTTCTTGCATTGTTGGTTGATGTAGTTCGTGACATTCTTTCTCTGTTACAGAATATGATCATGGATACATTAACGATACACATTTCACATAGTTTGTTCACATAGACTACAATACACAGTTGAAATAGTTCATATATTTTTCTTAGAATAAGGAGGGATTATGTTACCAGATTGGCAGTTGCTTCACAGTATTTATCTCTTCTCCCTTGTCTGTGGATGGAGTTGTAGAACCTCCATTCTTGGTCAATGGTGTCTAGCTCAAGCAAAGTATAATGGCTTGAACCATATATTGGGATAAGGATTGTTCTGGTGTTCAAAATCTTTGAGCGGACGACATCAAGTGCTCTGTTAGCTGAGTTTTGATCACCTCCAAGGAAGGTCTGTTTCGAAAGAAGATAATTAGGCAACCTCTTAACTGTGAGTGTATGCTACATGAATTGTGAGAGAGTGCTTCCTTTTCTTACTGATGAAAAGCTGTTGAAGACAAACGGCATATCTTGTTGGGAATCTTCTATTCCCAATGAAAAGGATGGTCCAGATGTTGGTGGTTGTAGTGTTGTAGTCAGCAAGTGGACGTAGGCATCTATTGGCTGTATCAGAATGTAAAAAGTATTTGTTTATCACGTACAGTTCTGATATAAAAAACAGAGTTCTGATAGAAAAAATACAGTTCTCATACAAAAGCACAGATCTCATATACATTTCTCTTAAAATATAGAAAGAGAGTTGCTTCTTTTTTTATTGTGTTACCTGGCCTGTTAATTCTCGATCACATAGCAGAAACCTCACATCTTCGTGATATATGCGCAGGTCATCTAATTCACAATCCCATATGTGCATACTGCATGATATACATAACATTAGCCAATCTGAAATGATTTAAAGACAGTAAATTGTTGGGTTTAGCATTTTTACCATCCCTCCTCGAGTTCCCAAAATTTTCTGATTGTTTCTTGGCATTCGTCAGGTAGCAATGCAAGGACAATGTCTGCCTTTTTTCCTAGGGGAGGAATCTTGTCATCAAGTTTCTTGATTTCTGCTTGTGGCTTGTCACTTTCGACAAGGACAATTTGTTCTTTTTTGCGACCATCCTTTGTGATTGAACCATAGTAATACTTGTCATCCATTTTTTGCCTTCGTGGTCTTTGTTTTGCATTATCATCTTTGTTGTCCTCTTCAGAATCTTTCCCTGCATGAGCATATAGTTGTGTAACTTCATGGACCACTTGCTCAATCTTCTGATCAGTGTACGTTTGTGTGATGTTATGTATTGCTTCCTCACTTCTTTGTGTGAGCAAAGAGGAATCAGTCTCGAGAACCGGTAAATGCTTTTGAGGTTCTTTGGTATGTTGCGATTGGATGGAAAGCTTGCTGGTGAGGGAAAGCTTGTTGGTTAGGCTGCGTATTTCTGCATCTTTTTGAACAATTATAGCCTTTTGCCTTTGTTCAGTTGTGCTCAGATACTTTTGTAGCTGGCCCTTCTCGGTCATTAGGGATTCAACTTGCATTGTAAGGGCCTTTTTGATTTTGTTCTTCTCAATTTCAAATTGTTCCAGCATCATATGTTTCTGTTTTTCAAATTCATCCCTTTCTTTTCCCATTTCCAGCAGCTGCTTTTCCATTTCATCCCTGTCCTTTTTCAAAACGTTTGAGATTGTATCCATCTTATGCAGCTTTTGTTCCAGTGAATCCCTTTCTTTTTTCATTTCCAACAGCTGATTTTTCATTGTATCGCTGTCCTTTTCCAAGACTGCAGTCTTCTCTATCAGGAACTTGTGTTGTTCTTGGGCCTGCAACATTGTGTTGGACATAGTTACGATCTTCTGCAGCTTTTCTTTCATTGCATCCCGTTCTTTTTGCATTTCCTCCAGCTCATTTTTCATTGCATCCTTGTCGTTTTGCAGTCCGTGGTTTTGTTGTTCAAGTATTTGTTTTTGATTCTGAATATATTGGACTTGTTGCTGGAGATCCTTGATGATAACTTGATCATTGTTCTCCAGTAAGCTGTCACAGAATTTACCCATCTGGTTGTGCTCTTTAATTAGGCCCTGACTGAAATTAATGGAGTCCAGAGGTTGGTAGGTACTTGGAACCATAGTCTCGCCTGATTGTGATTGTGAGAACATTGCTTGTTGTTTCTCAGTAGATGATGTTGACACAAGAGGAGATGGTTGCTGTTTTTCAGTTAAGTGTATCTCATCAAGTCGTAGTGCCGGACTTTGAGGAGATTGTGTATGCTGCATCATCTGTGATATAGTTCCCCTGTCATTGTCATCTACAACTTCTGGGTGTGGCATGCTGTAGACTTGAGCCTCTTGGCATGTTTCTTGAAGTTCTTCCTCATATACCTGAAAGATGTGAACTCACAATCAGAATTGTGTTTTTCATATGATAACCATGTATGCACTTTTCTATGAGAAGTATGAGAAGTGTGTATTTATCTATGAGAAGTGTGTAATTTTCTATGAGAAGTGTGTACTTTTCTATGAGAAGTGTGTAATTTTCTATGAGAAGTGTGTAATTTTCTATGAGAAGTGTGCACTTTTCTATGAGAAGTATGAGAAGTGTGTATTTATCTATGAGAAGTGTGTAATTTTCTATGAGAAGTGTGTAATTTTCTATGAGAAGTGTGTAATTTTCTATGAGAAGTGTGTAATTTTCTATGAGAAGTGTGCACTTTTCTATGAGAAGTATGAGAAGTGTGTATTTATCTATGAGAAGTGTGTAATTTTCTATGAGAAGTGTGTAATTTTCTATGAGAAGTGTGCACTTTTCTATGAGAAATGTGTATTTTCGTGTCCAAGTTAAGCAATTTGATTAGTGTATATACCGTAATGTTGAGATTGCTCAAATCTTTAAAATCATCAATTCTTTTTTTCAGGTCTGAGGTGTTCCAGTTTAGTAGTCTTGGAATTGCTTCATTTTTTGGTCGTGCAATCAAATCCGTGTGTTCACAAATCCAGTACTGCAAAACAGGTAAAAGGAAATTATTAGAATAAAAGAAAATTATTAGAATACCCAAAAATACTTCTCATAGCAAAATAGATTTAAGTTACCATCAATGCCACCACACATCCTGTTGCATCTCTTGGTTTGTCATGGAACTTGTGCATTGATGTATTCAATGTTTCTGCAATGGATTGTGCCCAGTCGTAGTCTTTTATTTCTTCTATTTTCTCCATGCAATGCACATATGTCCATGCAATGGTGACTCCTGATGTGGAGAAGAACAGCGTCAGGCAAATGAACATGCATACAAGGCGGACTACATCTTGGATGTCTTCTTCAGTTATGGATTCCTCTTTTTTTGAAAGTATTTCATTGATCATATCTTTCATCTTTTTACTACCAATCCTTGCCTCCTGTATCCCCCTTCTTTTTGCAAATGCAACATCACTTTTCTTCTTGTTCAAATCTCCTATTTGTTTGTTCCCACAAGCTATTCCAAAGATTAGCTTGATGTCATTCCTTGTTATGGCAACCTTCTTACCACCAATGAGGAACTTGCTGTCATTGGTATCATAGTTCTGAATGATACTCAGGATGGTTTTATCGTGCTTCATGCAAGCTTTTTCCACTAACTTACCTTTCCTAATGGCATCAATCAGCATCCAAAAAGGTGTTTGTTTCAAGAGCTCTAAGTGGGCATTGTTCAAGTTCAGTTTTGACAATAGCCCCACTGTTCCTATTACATTGGACCTGAATGTGCATTGCTTTTGGGTCTGGGTTGGGGAGTCTGGTTGTGATTCTGATTCTGATTCTGATTCTTGTTTCATGGCCTTCTTTTTCTGTTTTGGGCTCTGATGTTTCTTTTGTTGGGTTTGCTTTTGGGTCTGGATTGGGGAGTCTGGTTCAGATTCAGATTGTTGGGTAAGCCTTTGGCGTTTTTTGGCGACCTTTTCCTGTTTTGGTCTTTGTCGTTTCTTTCCCTGAGTTTGCGAAGGGTTCTGTGATGATTGGCTAACTAAGGAGGTTGCTGGCCTGTCAGGTTGAGTTTTCGATCTTGTAATGACTCCTGCCTCCTCCATTGTTAGTGTTCTTGGTCTGATCTCGTAAGAAGTTTTCAAATCTTGTGTGTAAGTCTTCTCATGCCCTGTTAAATATATGAACAAAATTGAGATAGAGTTTTTACATTGGCTCATCATAGGTATAGTACACAGTTCTCATAGAAAAATAAACAGTTCTCATAGAAAAATACAATGTTCCTGTAGAAAAAATACACAGTTCTTATAGACAGATGTCATGTATAATACACAGTTCTCATAGAAAAATACACAGTTCTCATAGAAAAATACACAGTTCTCATAGAAAAATACAATGTTCCAGTAGAGAATTCACAATTCTCATAGACAAATCTCATGTATAATACACAGTTCTCATAGAAAAAAAAACAGTTCTCATAGAAAAATACAATGTTCCAGTAGAAAATACACAATTCTCATAGAAAAATCTCATGTATAATACACAGTTCTCATAGAAAAATACACTGTTCTGATAAACAGTTCTCGCAGAAAATACACAGTTCTCATGGATAAGTATGATGATGTGTAACTTTAAAAATGTATTCTTTCGGAACAGAATACACAGTTCAAATTTTGTAAGTCTTCTTGTGTCCCGTTAAATATATGAACAAAAGTTAGATAGAGTGTTTATGTTGTCTCATCATAGGTATAGTACACAGTTCTCATAGAAAAATAAACAGTTCTCATAGGAAAATACAATGTTCCAGTAGAAAAATACACAGTTCTCATAGACAGATGTCATGTATAATACACAATTCTCATATTAAAAACTAAAAAATGAAAAACCTAAAGCGAAACCATCAAATGTGCTTATTATCCTGACCTCTTCGCTGCTGGATAACTGGCCAGTCTCCTCCTTGAAGGAGCTGATCGAGAACATTTCACATAGAACCCTACACACAGTTCACATAACTCGAAAACACATACTTCACATAGACGCAACACGTTTATGAGAGTTAGGGTTCTCATATACATATTTTACAGTTCGCATAGAAATTTCGCATAAACGTTCGACATTCTTTAATGTACATACCTTTTTTTGCCATATTGAAATGTTGTTGCCTGATCGATTGCACGAGAGAGAGAGAGAGATCGAGCGAGAGAGAGAGAGAGCGAGCAAGAGAGAGAGCGAGCGAGAGAGAAAGCGCTGTTGAGCGGAAGAGTTAGGGTTCTGTAGCGGTAGAGTTAGGGTGGTTCTGTAGTGGTTGGGGGGAGAGAGGGTTTTGTTTAGCCGTATGGAGAGGGTTCGGGAACGTGACCCGCGAGGTGTATTTTGACCCGCAAGAGGATCCGAGATGCTTGTTTTGACCCGCGAGGGGTATTTTTGTCCACAATGTAGCGCCGGGACTAAAGGGGGTATAGAATATTTTGTGCTGGGCTGAATTAGGTCCGAGCCTAATTTTTTGGGCCGGCCTAAAAATCCCCCTTATCGAGAACCTCTATGGGTTGGGGGCTAGAAAAATATCCCTTGGCGGGTTTCTGCGAATGGGGTGTTTGCCATTGGAGAGAACGACAAATTTCATGGGGGGTAATGAGTGTATGCAGAGTTACAACATTGTGGCTATGGCTTTTAATTCTAGGTTGACAAGTTCGGTGGCCTTTTTTTCTCCTGAGTTGTCTATTTTGCTTAGACAGGATAACGAAAGGGCCCACATTCCACATTTCTCTCTTTTAAGTTCTCTCAGTTTGTAGTTCTGTTGCTTCTCAGTTAATGAATTGATGTCCAAAAAAAATACTCCTATGTATACCAGAGTAAGTGAATATGAGTCTTTTCTTGTTTCAATTTTACTTTGTCAAATTTAGATCCCTACAAGGATTTGTGTTCTGTTTGTAAACTACTCCTCGAAACACGTTGAGGGAAAATTGAAGGAAGAGAGAGAATAGTCAGGAAACAAAAATTGAAAGAAGGATCTCATGGATTGTTGCATTGTCGTTTGCCTTGTGTCTCTAACCATTGAGAGCTGTTTTTTTTTTTTTTGCTCGGAGATGATGTTAACAACCTTTTTTTTTATGAACGGTGAAAAGAAATTTATTAATCTTTGAAAGTAAAAACAAAGACAAAATGGAACAAGGAGAAGGGCAATGTAGTCACCTCAATCTAATTTCCCAATCGATTTACTTTGTTTTTCGGTTTCTTGTTTTCCCAATGATAAATCAGATAAAAAACAGTCTTGAGAGTAAAATGGCTTGAGCTTGGAGTAAGTGGAACCCATTCTGAACCCTAAACCCTAAGTCAAAACTCTGCTCTCAGGGTTAACCATCTCGCGATCAATTGAATCCCTCGCACGATGCTTAATTTGCCAGGTGTTGGTCAAAGTCAAAGCCTTGACTGTTGACCATCGCGGGGGTTGGTATAACAGTCGCGTGATGGAGTCACTCCCTTGCGTGATGGTCAACACCTGTCGTTTTCACCTTTTTCCAGCTGGATTTTGTGATGATCAGGGTCTATTGACCTGTAGAACCCCGTTTTCGTCGACTGAACAGCGTTTGCAGGTGCATGGGTTGCACCACCCTCACAACCACTCCATCATCTTGTTGGCTTCTTTCCCCACCAAGGGAAGTCGGCTGGTTGCTAGGCCAAGCCCTCCACCCATGCACCTTACACCTCCTCTTGTTTTATAAGTACCCCCCATTGTTCATCTTGCAAAGGGTTACCAAAAAATCAAGAAAAGAAGGAATACAAATCCAAATACACTTCACATTCCCTCACTCTTACCATCATCATACACTTATTTCACAAGCTCTATCACTTTGTTCAATCCATTTTCCAAATCACTCAAGCAAAGGTATAAACTTACAGCCTGTTTACTGTTTTGATCCCTGAGAGGGGTTGGCAGGGCCAAGGCTGGTAATCAATACCAGTCCTGGCCCTAAAGTCAGCAGGGCTACAAGAGTTGTGTCACTGGCACTCCCACGCGCAATGGACCCACTATCATGCGCGACGGTACAAGTCAGCACGCGACGGTCCACATGGGAATGGGATGCTAGACGTTTTCTATTTTTATAGTATTATAGATCACTGTGAAGCATGATTAAATTTAACATACTACTTTGCATGCTAAAAATCCATGTCTAGCTTCGTTTGTTTGTTTAAGTTACATCGGAATGCCCCTGGGTTGTTTCTGAACATGTCTCAGAGCTCAGGCATGCAAGAGCAATTCCTGGAAGTCCAGTCAAAATAATCGTGCGATGATCTCACTCCATCGCACGATAGTATGATGATTTCCAGAGACTGCCTGTGCATGGGCAACTTGGTCCTTGACCTTCGCTTAATGCCCCCACTGTTTGGGGGTTGCATTTTGTTCCTATTCATCTTGTTTGTTATAATTATTCACTTTCAGTATGCATAAACTGCTTGGTTTCATCCTTGGTGTGCACTAATCCTTCCAGAGCCCAGAGGGAGGCAAAACTGAACCTGTTGGAAGGATATTGACCATCGCGCGATGGTGTGAGTCTGCCGCGCGACGGTTGACTTGCATGCTAGCAGATCCATGCATGCAAGTTGACTGCTACTCGTACCAAATTCATACCAACGCGTTGTTTTGATATTCAGTGACAGTGTTGGGTTTTACCTCGTTTATTTTCCGAACATAACATACATCCATGCTATTTTCCATCACGTCCTGCAAAGTGTTATAGTCTTTATCCCCGATTAACTGTTTTCCCACCCTGATTGGCTAAAATTGGTTAATAAAAGAAGAATCGCAAATATTTTCACAAAATGCTTAAGTAGAGACCGATCTCCGGATTGGGCGAGAAAGGTGCCTTAAAACCCTTCCCCTCTCGTAACTTGGCTCCCGAACCCAGATATGGTTATGACGGACTGGTTCCTTCACTTTTTCAAATCAAATAGCGCAGCAGGTGCTTCGAAATACGGTTCCTTGGGTGTCGAACCTTCAAACTCGTGTTGCGACTCTGTATTTTTGAGCGCTCGCGCTCCCTTCGATTCCGGACCCTCGCATTTGGAAATCCGAAAATTTTCAAGGGCATGCTGCCCACAGGCAACAAGTGCCCATCCGAGACCCAAGCCTTTGATTGGCAAGGCGCCAACCAAAGAAACACCCCATGGGACAAAACCCAACACCTAAAAGGCCATAATGCCCACATAAACAAATAAGACGCAAAAGGGGTGCAGCCCAACTCCAATAAGGCCTAAAAGCCTAAATACAAGGGCCAAAGCTCAACAAATAAGCCCAAAGGAGCCCTAAGGCGAAAATTGAAGACACAACGCCAAAGCAGCCGCCGCGAAACACCAAATCGCCATGAACCAGCCGTAGGCCACCAATCCCAAAAACGATCAGATCCATCACCTGCCACCGCCTAACAGCCAGCCATAGCAGACTACGCCATCATCGTTGCCGGAACCCGAGGAACTAGCCCCTATTTCTGCCCTAGAACAACCGATGCCACCGCTGGCCCAAGCTACCGCCACCACAAACCCCTTTGAAATCCACCACCTGCAAACAAAGATGCAGATCCCAACCCCCAACACCGTGCCACCAAAAACTACTGCTACCGCCGAATATCAAGCCTCCGAAACTCTTGCTGCCTCCTAAAACCACCACAGATCCGGATCCGGATCCCCCACCACTGTGGCACCCAAAAAACCAGCACTGCTGCCAAAAATTCACCATCAGCCACCAAAGAAAACCTGCAAAAACAAAAGCCAAAGCCCAAACAAAAATACCACCACCCCAACTGCCATGGACACTGCTGCCTCGCAAACAACTGACCTCCACCCAACCCAAACTCCAGCCACCACAACCAAGGAGGGAGAAGCAAAACAAAAGTTGCGTGGTCATCCCTTCACCGTTAGGCATAAAACTGGAACCCCCAAACGGAGGAGCTAGCCGGAGACCAAAGCCCCAAACAAATAGATCAAACACAGTCGCCAACAACACCGCACCGCCGTTAGGCATGAAGAAGGTCAACCCAAGAGAAGAACCCAGGCAATGAAAACAGCAGGACCAAGAAGGCCGAAATGGATGGAACGCCAGCAAGAGCGAGAAGAGAAGAGGAAGAGATGTTGCGATCTGGGGAAACGGTGAGAGTTAGAAAGAGAAGAGAGGGAGAGCGAAGCCTGGGGGGAGGAGGAGGCGCCTCCCCCCCAACCAGCAGAAACCCTAGCGGCAGTACCCAAACGAAAATCGCCTAGAGAGAAAGAGAGAGAAGGAGAGAATCTTGTCAACATCCTTAGAGAATCTTGTCAACATCCTTCTTTATGATTCTGTTGCATGTGGTTATGTTCCATCAGAATGGTTCTGGACAATCATGCAATGTCGAACATGTTCCTAATGACAACAGTCCTAAACAACAAAAATGGCGACGATATGATTGGATACCTGAGGAGTTGGACAGCTGATGAGGTGAGGGTTATAATTGCACTTGAAAGCAATAGCTTGTTGATAAGCTATACGTGAACTGTTGCAATTTGATTTAATCCATATTGTGACGTTCGTTGTAAAAAGTCTAGTACTCCATGTTTTTCATTACGACTGTGTGTGTGTATTTACATTTATGTACTGTTCAATATCAATATGTGCATAGCCGTATATATCAGCCTATCTTAGTTCCTAGATCTGTGCCAATATCAGCGTTCAAGTACTGCTGAATATTTTGTGATCATCAAAAGCTCAAACAAGAAATTTGGAACTTTCACATATGATGATTAACATGTGTTGTCTACATCCCTGACTTCATGCTTTTTTCATGCTGATTGCTGTATTTGCAGATTGATGGGATGTAGTTAAGCTACATGGAAAATGTTGAAGTTTCACCGTAGAGATCATTATGAGTCATTGGCGATGCACCTGGGCATGTATGTTTTGGTAACTTTAGTTGTATGTGTTTTGACGACTTTAGTTGCATGTTTGAGCTTGATTAATGCGATTTGGAATTAGTTTTTGAGAGCCTAATTAAACAATGCAACGTCCACTCGTTTTTATAACTCAATACTTATATTACGGAATACTTTAGACTTGATATTTGACAGCTTCGGGATGTATTTTGTTGTGGGATCAATACGCATGGATACGTGAATGGATTTATATAACTATGTTTTGTTTTAGTACACTCCACCAAATGGACTGAATTGGTATGCAGCAGTAGTTGTTAATAGTCTATTACCAGCTGTAAATTAATGCCGTTAATGTATGATTAGCGGTGGTAAATTGAGTTTGACGAGAATACTACTTAAAGTCATCGATACTATTACCGGTGGGATAAGACCGCCGTTTTTGTTTTACGGGCAGTTAACTACTGCCATTTTTGTTTCCCGACAGTTTATTCGACGGCAGTTACTGCCATTTTTGTTTCCCCGACAGTTTTTTTGACGGTGGGAGAGTTTTGTCGTCATTATCACCAGGAGTACTATTATTGGCGGTTTCGGGACTTTTTCCGGCAAGTTTTTAATGCCGCTAAAGCCAAATCGTGGCATAGTGTTCCCGGAGTTGATTTATAAAAAGTTCCACAATGCCGCTAAAGCCAAATCGTGGCGTAGTGTTCCCGGAGTTGATTTATAAAAAGTTCCACAAAGAGAACCTAGAGGACCAAAACGCGACATTTTTCTTTGAACAACAAAACGTGACATTATCCACTAATATTTTCACAACCCGCAAGCTCAATAAAAAGGTTCCATTTCTAACAAAAATGACTACAAAACAGCCGGGAGATGGTTTAGATAGATATCACGATTTCTGAAAATCTAGTAATTATGCCCTACTGGAGTAAAGAACAGTAAATGCGGCAATCATACTTGGGGTGTGATCGGGCAACATGGGTTTGAGTTCCTCTGGTGCTGGATTGCAAATGGTTCTTTCTGATGGGCGTAGCAGTTCAATAACCTTTTCAGCAGCCACAATTTGTTCTTCTCGAAGAGCTTCAGTCTGTATTAGATCCCTGCAGTATCATTACCAAGGAACAATTTTAGCTGATGAGTATTACACATAGCCCCGTTGAAGCAATGACCACTCGAGGCAAAATAAAACAAGTAATCATACCATATCATCTCATGCAAAGATTTCTAAAAGCTTTGGAGTTAAGTAGCTAATTAACTTCTTCGACATGAAAACAGATGAAAGGCTATGGGCAAGTATGGCCAAAGACACAAAAATCTTACATGAGCAATGATGCCAGTTTGTAGGGGTACATGCTTGAAAGAGAGCTTCAGGAATTACAGATGAATCCAGAAGAATATTGGGAAGGGAGATGTATGGTACTTTTGCTTTATAACGTATCAACCATTCAGTCAGAACATGGGCTCGATAAGCAACAACACATGGCAACTGTGCGAGTTGCATCTCCACAGCCACTGTCCCAGAAGGACATAAAGCAACCTTGCTCGCCTGCATGCCATTTAATTTAGCTATGTAAGAATCATGAGTTTTCACCTAGAACAATTCTACGGCACTGTAATATATCCTTAAACACAAGCCTAACAGAGGATCCAAGCAGGGGCTTAACTTCTTATATTTATAGTCTATGCACATGAAAAAGAGTAGGCACCTAATGATGGATTGTACACAGAAGGCCTTGTCACATGAGAAACATCAGATAGTGGCACCAAAAAGGCGACAATCACCTAAACGTCTAAACAAAGGTGATATGCACTAATAAGTACAAAAGAGTGAAATAAGATGGTATCCACATACCCTCGTAAACAAGTCTTTTTGGGGCCCAGTCATGCCCACTGGGAGATGACCGAGTACATGGAAAATTCAGAAGATATCATAAATGAGTAGGCACTCAAAATACGTACAGAACAAAATGGTTAAAACAAGGAACTCTTTTATTGTTACCAATGTGTCTGTCAGTCAATTTCTCTTTATCTGAAAACAGACTAACACGAAAGGGTTTTGTCTGGCTTGGTCATATAGTACCTAATTGAGTTGCAGTTAAGCTACGTAACTCTCTAAGATCTGTGGGAATAAGGGTCCGTCCAACTCAATTAGAAGCTTTCATATCACTTGGCTTACACCTTTTGAGATTGGTTTATTTTTGGCATGCTTCCTTTGCTTTTATCCATAATATTCCACAAGGACATGCATTTCATGCAATTAGTTGTTCCCCTGCTTCTGTTAGTCTAGATGTGATCGAAGCAGTTTCAAGTGCTCGAAAAATGAACCGAAACAAACATGGTTACCTCAACAAGTTATTTCCCTTCATTCTTACTCTGCATTATTACGGAATCTATTTTATAAATACTCTCAAGAGTATCTTACTGTGCATTGTTACAGAATCTGTTTAATTATGAAGTATGAACTATCAAGAGTGCATTGGCAAAAGAAGACAGAGATCTTACACTAAGCGCATCATACTTCATGTGAGGTGATCCTCCTGGAATCAGAATCACAGGTATAGGCCAGGGTACTTATGAACAACTCTGTTGATAAAGTCTTCCACGTGCTTATTAGGTGCCACATGGATCACCATAATCAACTTTGAGAAACAGTCTTTTAATAGCTTCATAGCGCTGAAGAAGATTGGAAGCATGCGGTTTACCTCTTGTAATCTGCTTCCAGGAAGCAAGGAAATAATTGTGGCTCCTTCAAAAGATAGAAAAAGAAAATCAGACAGACATAATGAGGTTCAAGTATTTACTGGATAAGCTACTACAATAAATTTTTTTCCAATGGGAGACATTTCCTAAACAACACTTATAAGAGTTGAAAATGGAGAAAGTACATAAACACACACCAAAAAGCATGGGGTAAAAAGGAAAAGAGAAAATAAAACTGGTGATGGTGGCCAAATTATTTTACATAAAATCCACAGGGAAATATTGAGGATTACCAAAAATCCGGGCTTCATACCAATACGCTCTTCTGTGGAAGCCTTGGTACAGGGAAATATAAATTACGAGAAACACTGAAGGCTACGTCGGTGAAGTAGCCCACCTTTTAGAGAGAAATCTGAGAGTTGGCTCCCTTCCAAAAAGGGCTTAGAATTTCCTAACCTAAAGATATTTCATGTTTACTTTGGACTACTACGCAGGACATTTGGACAATGTCAACAGGACGGATATTAATTAACATTAAAAAGCAAGTTAAATGACTGCACAATCCTGATCTCGTAATATAGGAACCGAATTAATGAACATCAATAATTGTGATGTCAGAACATTGCAGAAGTACCAAATTCAACTCCAAAACATCTTCAAGTATGGGGTGGCCCACAAAGGCCGCAGCTAGTCCATTCAATCTGCAAACTTCTGCCTCGAAAGGTAGTATGCACAAGACATGATCCACGAACTCAGATAGCCCTTTGAGCTTTGCTTCACCCCCTTTCCATGCCCAAAAAGATGGCGCTACATAGTGAAAGTGTGGAGGACTAACCAATCCCTGCTGACTGTATTTAGCTGCAAAAAGTGTTTCCCCAATTTCCTACACCATGCTTTGGTATTTATTCATATGTGATCCCTATCACTCCTTTTCAAATCCAACAATTACATATAAAATTACCGTGCAGCTGCTTTAGGAGACGAAAGGAGAACCCCTTGGAGTCCACAGTAACCACAACGTGAGGCCGGAAGAAAAGGGCCACCTGTGCTGTTTCCTTCAACTTAACCTGTCATTTCAAAAACCCAATGTAAGAATCAGGTTCAAAAAATGCAATGCTTGCATCAAGACTCCTATTTAGAGACCAAAAAAAAAAATCAACACCCAAATATGGAAGCACACAAAATAGTACTCTCGCTCGGTACTCACTCTGAACTTGTTCAAATGTGGCAACAACTCCCAGATCCCCATTACCGCAATATCTTCCATTGGGAACAAGGATTTTAACCCATGGTCAGACATCATAGACCTGAACAATGTGGCAAAATCAAACTAACCTTAATAACTTCCAGTCCCTTCAAGCTAGAAAAAACGAAAATTCAGAAAGAACCCAGAAAGGAAATATGATCTAAATAACTTAGCTCATGTAACAAAACAGAGAGAATCTTGCACATGATAGACAAAAATATTTGGAGCTAAGAAAAAGGTGACGAAAACAAATTAAAATCTCAGAGCTCCTATATCCAAATGTTTGGGCCTTAAAAAAGGTCAAGCCACCATCCACAATATAGAGACGTAGACACCGGTATGGACAAAACTGGAGTTTTAATTCCAAAAACAATGACAAACAGAATATCGATCCTGTTGAAGCAGTACAACGTAATAACAACAGTTATGGAAACAGAGAAACCAGAGAAACAAATATTGGCAATTGGCCATGCATATTCATGATAGTATTGTCTCGGGCAATTAGAGAGCTAACCCGCCCACACCAGCAAAGTGGACAGGAAATGGAGAGAGCTTTCTCATAGAAGCCATGAGACGGGAACCAATTGTGTCCCCAGAAACCTCTCCTGCAACTACAAAGACCCTGATTTCCCCATCTTTAGCAGCCACATCTATTGCAGCTATGCTTGAAGCTGAAACAGATCTTCTTATTACCAACAGGAAACCCAAATTCACACTCCTCTTTAGAGTGAAGACTGTTCTGAGCAACATTCCTAAGATTCCTGCGCATAAGGACCTCAAAAGACAAGGTCATGTTCACAAACTTCAAGTCCACCAGAATTTCGTACACAAGACTCAGGGTAATCTAAATGCTACATTCTATGAAGCTATGTGTCGCTTTTTGCACATAAACACATGAATGTTTTAGCATCCGCCAATCTGTACTATAATGAAACAACGTATTGCCCAATGCGTAAGATTGTTTACGACTTGTGAATTTGCTTCTATTTGCAGATTTATTATTGTCCATAAACCATGCGAGATTTACAAGGAGTTGTAATTGTCATTACTAGGAGTCTTTTTCTTATCATGTTATTTTTTCATTCATTAAATATCTTAAGTAGTGGAGCTTAAATGGAAATTTTGATTTGAGTTTTGTAAGGTCATTAAAATGGCCGCTCAAGGAAGAACAAAATGGCATTTTGTGTTTGAAACAAAACTATGCTGTGTTTGGTTTGTATTTTGAAAAGTTTTTTGAAAAATAGTAGGGGTAATAAGTGGAGAGAGATAGAGAGAAAAATGTTGAAAGTAGGGGGAATCTAGGGGGAATTTTTTGAAAAATTCTTTTCAAAAAGCAAAAAGAACAAGGAGATCTTTTCTCACTGTATATTATGTCTGTGTGTACTGTGTTGCGCGTACTGATGGATCCAAGGAGTGTGTAAAGGGCGATCGCTTCTGCAGAAGAATTGGTACCTCCAACCCATAAGAGACCCCACTCCCAAAGCTGGAATTTTGGATTGATTTGTATGAGTGGCGTTGCGGTCTCTCTCTCTCTCTCTCTCTCTCAATGTACTCATTATGTGCTTAAACAAATGTTGATGATGTGTTAACTAACTCTTTAACTACCTCTGTTTCTTTGAGATACAAAATGAAACGATCAGATTTTTAAATTCAGGTAGCATATAAAAAAGCTAAAAAAAACTACTGATTGTCTAAGCCTACAACAATCATCAAAACCAAGAAAAACTAAAGAGTGCTGATGGGTAAAATAACTTCCTGATCTAGACCCAAGGCCCCTAAATGTATGATAGACTTGCGAAATCAAAGTGGGAAATGAAAATGTTTTATTGATAGAACTGCCTAGATTCTAGAATTACATGAGAAATGCAGGTCACAATTATTGAAGGAGTACAGAAGAGGGAGAAGAGAGAGAAAGGAAGAGCAATGCTGGGCATCACACAAACTCCCTCTCCCACTCAAACACATCAGCTACTATATATCAAACTAACCAACCCTAACTCATTCCCCTAAGGCCTTAACTAACTTCTTAACAACCCTCAGCTCTTGGAAATTTGTTTGGTGGTCCTGGGGCACCGCCATGTGGTGCCCCAATACCTTTATTCACCGCTTATTGCTGTGGGGTCCGGAAATAAGTATATAGCTCCCAAAAAAAATGTGCAGTGGATTAAGGCATTGAGGCAACACGTTGTGGTGCCGAAACCATTAATTACACCCAAAGCACCGTCCGTTTAAAACCCAATTGTATTGTCCATTCTGAACTCCTTTCAATGCAAACTACTCCTGCATCTGCGTTAAGCCGATTCATCACAGATAGAGGGAGAGAGAGAGAGAGAGAAGGGTACTAGCTCGATTTCCGATTTGGGCTGTTGCTGATTACTCCTACATTTTTTCTGAAGAGTGTTGCTGATTAGTAATGACAGAAAACCCTAGATTGCGCAGGATATCCTCTGTTCATTTTGCGAATTCACAAAATTTGTTTTGAACAAAAGATTGCGAAAATTACATATGAAAACCCTAGAACTTGATCTTTGTCACAAATTACTTCCCTTAGTTGTACTTTTTCCTTTCAAATGCAACAGACTTTTAATCTAATAACAATGTCACCCCGGCCTGTCCTCACGGACAACTAACCAGATATTCCACAGCGAGTCAGGAGCCCCTATGGGCACGCCTAGATGGTTGCTCTGCTGGTCACCTCCTCCCACCCATTTTAGTAACCAAAAATTAATAACAATGTCACCTTTGGTATATTATACTCAATTTCTCTACAATGGCCTAATGTATTTAACCCTTTGAAATTTTAAATTTTCATTTAACACATCATGTCACATCTCCTTTTTGCGTTTAGTGTGTCTAGTGGCTAGCTACAGAACCCAGTTGTGCTTGTTGGGTCTGTGAATTCTGACCCCGACTTGGTTCATATTGTGTTCATTCGGGTCACACTAGCTCTCACAACATAAGCCAATACAAGATGAATTGCTAGGTCTTTCTAGCGTTAATATATACATATATATATATATATAGTCCCCTTCTCCTAAAGACCACCTTAACTTAATAAAATAAGGACCTCCCTTTCCCGATAGAATTTCGATGATCCAAGCTGCTCAATGTGTTCAGAACATGATTTTAGGGGTACTCGCGAGAAATCAGCGAAACAAAATGACCGGAAAGGTTTCATCCGAGCAATTTTTGTTTATTTTCTTATCGAACGGTTCAAATAAAAACTGTTCGGATGAAGCCCTTCCTGGTCATTTTTTTGGCTGATTCCTCGCGAGTACTCTTAAAATCACGTTTTGAACATATTGAGCGGCTTGGATCATCGAAATTCTAACACAAGCCCGGCTCGTTACTGATTGATTGCTCATGAAGTTTTGTGTCTTGCACTTGGTAATTAAGTAACTAATTAATTATCCAGTTCCAGTTAATTAATATACTTCTTGTTGTCATATAAATGTGTAGAAGAAATTAATTAGCCATCCTATTTACTCAACTTATTTAGGTGTTCATCCTACTGAGTTTGAATACTTATGTTCTCACTCTGAAAATGTATTGTTGACCCATTATATCCCTATCCATATATTAAATTAAATTCCTTTAGAATAATTACATAATCCGTAATCAAGCCAAGAAATGTTTCCATTCCCCAACACTACCGGGATTAGCCAAATCCCTTGTTGAAAGGGATTCTGTTCCATTTTTTTGGGGTCAATACTAGTATAACCTACCAACGCCACCCTGTTTAACTTTTGTACCTTGAATTTTCGTTCTTCCCACCTTCTTTTAAAAAGGTTCAATATGTATTACAGCGGATCATCTGCTGAATAATGTGGGGATAGGCAGTGTCCGTCCAATTGAAGATGTCATCGACATCAAGAAGCTCACAGCTGTAATGGTACTCTCTCTCTCTCTCTCTGCATCGAGATCGACCAAAGCCAACATCCAACTCACTGCCCCTCTACTTAACTAGTTGCTACATCACGCTCACCATTTCAAAGACCGGTGCATAAGTCACTATTTTTTGTCATGATTTCGGTGTATGTGTTTTAATTTTTTCAAATTTTATTATGATTTTTGTTTATTGTAGTTTCGTCGGGACTATTTTGCAATACGTATTCATGATTTTTTTATGTTTTATGGTGATTTCACGAATTTTATCATGATTTTGATATGTGTGTTTCAGTTTCTCCGAATTTTGTCATTGTTTCCGTTTAGTGTAGTTTTGTTGGCACAATTTTATGATACGCAATAATGATGGTTTTTGTTTTATGATGATTTCATAAATTTTGTCATGATTTCAATATGAGTACTTCAATTTCTCTAAATTTTGCCATGATTTTGGTTTAATATAGTTTTGTAGGGAAAATTTTGTCATGATTTTGATGATGTTTTGTTCATCTATCTCAATTGAAACCTAGACTTCTCAAAACTTGTCATATTTTTTTTTTGATCATGTTTTGTTTATCTACTTCGATCAAAACCTATACTTCTCGAAACTTGCCATATTTTTCGATTTTGTCATGTTTTTTAATTGATCTTGTTTTGTTCATCTACCTCGATCAAGTTTTGCCATGTTTTTTGGCTTACACATTCATTTTTGTAAGAGTCGTGTTTTTTATTTTATTTTAGGGGAATGAAAATATGAGAGAGAAGATTAGGAGAGAGAAAAAATTCAAAAGATTAGGTGAGAGAAATGTTTGAAAGAGGAGAGAGAATAGAGATAATTAGAAAGATAGAGAGAGAGAGAGAGAGGGAGAGAGAAAGATTTGAAAAATTAGGAGAAAGAAAGGGTAGTTTAGGATTTAATTGAATTTGAGGATAGAAAGATAAGTATTTAAACACATTAAGATGAGCAGCTAAATGAGTAGGATTAAAAGGATGGCTAATTAAGCTTCCCAAATGTGTAACTATTCTCTAACTAATTGCGCAAAAAGAAAAGATCTATCGAGAGAAATTTTTCAGTGCCGGGTGGATGTATCCCACGTGTTGTTCGCTCGGCATTCCCGAGCCGTCCGATACACTTTTGGACGGCTCAGATTAAAACCTTCTCTCTCCTCTCCCCCCTCCTCTTTCTCTCTCCTTTTTTTCTCTCTAAATCCGAGCTGTCCAAAATTACATTGGACAGCTCGATATGCCGAACAGGCACCACGTGATACCCATCCGACACTGAAAAAATCCTCATCTATCGATCATCTTTTATATATGTCTTGGCTGGACAAGTTAGACACCCAGTCTTTTGTCCCCGAAACTCTCTGTAACATGACACTTGCATCTTCAGCCACGAGATTGTACTTTGAAATACGTCGTTTGCTTTGAGATTTCGATTATATCGATCACATAAGCGCAAGTATTCATGTGTTACTATGACATTTCGTTTTTTTATAACTCAGGATGTTCAGGCTAACTTACTCTCATCTCGAATGAATGAAAGACCAATTCTAGTATTCTATAGGTGACTAGCACAGGCCACGTAAAACGGGGAAGATGACATCGTTTCTTTGGGCGAATGGAACTTATGATGAAGTAAATTTTCGAATTTAAAATTACATTTTGATTTTACTAGTATATATATAAGGTTACTGACACTGAGTTATTGATGTCTGATCAACATAATTTTTTTACGGAGATGCTTTTTATTCTTTCATTAATATATAATGAACGACTAGGATTAAAGACACACCGCCATGAAAATGGACGGAATTGGATGTATCTGCACGTTTTCACAAGTACGAAATTGAACCTGAGGGGCTGTATCCGCTCATAGCTCAAATCATAGGAGGTATAAGTGGACTTTGCTTGCATTCCTAATTTTTTTATTCATGTCATCAAAATTGAGCCTAATATCATGGTTCCACTAGTGACCAAATTTCTAGAAATTCTTGGTATATTTTAACCAAAGCGTGTTTGACGGGCTTGTGGAAATTGTTATGTGTGGAAAATTCAAACCCTTTTTGACTTAATTTTTTTTGGGAAAAAAACCAAAATGGTCCCTGTAGTTAAATGTTTGTGTCAACTTGGTTCTTGTAGTTGTAATTGACTCAATTTATACTATATACTTTTCATTTTGTTCTAATTTGGTCCAATTGCTAACTGTCCTTAGTCCGCCGTTAGTCCTTTTAAATAAGACAAAAATAAGCCAATAAAAACAAAACTAAACCAATAAGTCAATTTTTTCGTCTTTATTCAAAAAAATGAATTTCAATGGTAATTTTTTACTTTTTAGATTTTTCTCGTCATGACGAAGCATTAATCTCAAAAAAATTGACAAAAAACTAACAAATGCGAAAAAAATTGAATAAGGACAAAAAAATAAGCCACTTGGTTTATTTAAACGAACAACCCTTGAGTTTATGTAATATTCTGATTTTTGGACATGGTTCTTTATCATGTTGTGATTTTTATATCTATATCATGTTATGACTTTTGGACATGGTTCTATATGTATTTTCAGTACTATGCAGAAAAATAAGACATCTCAGTATTTGTCCACAAGTTGATCGGGTAGACAATACCAATGGTTATGTTGTCTTATGGTTGATCATAAAAATGCTGAATTAGAGGGTAACGTTTTGTAGAAAACTATAACCAAATTTCATCTCAGGTGCCTCCTTATCAATGGAGAATGAAAAAAATGAGCTGTGTTTTAATTCAGAGGTATATTAGGTAGGCCTGTGCAAAGAGCTCGTCTACCAGCAGACTCGACCCAACCCGAAGGGTCCCCAGCAGGGTCGAACATGTGCTTCGGACCAGTACGGGCTCATTTTCTGTTAAAAATCAGATTTTGGTTCGGGGTCCGGGTTGGTGCATTTTTTACCAAACCTGACCAATTCATAAAGATTAATTCGATTTTTGGTCAGACCCGACCCGACGTAAAGAATCAGCTCGCGGACGGTTCTTACCCCTTTTTGGTTCGATTTGCGGGCCTAAAATATTTGTTACCGGCCATGTCGGGTCAGAGTCGAGTTTGGGGGTCAAACTCGACCGCCCGACCCATGCACACCCATAATATTAGGGCAAGAGGGGAATGAGAGAATTACTATTTTAACCGCTAAAAAAGGCCATTTGATTTTGCTGTTAAAAGGACTAACGACGGTTAGTAATTGAACCAAGTTGAAACAAAATGGAAAGTACAGAGTGTAAATCGAGCCAATTATAACTACATGGACTAAGTTGACACAAACACTTAACTATATATATATATATATCGAAATGTTAACTGGCACACGCTTTGTGGTGATTACATTTATCGCGTAAAGCAGATGGATTGAACAGATTATTTGTTTAAGTTCAGATTATATATATCACATTCCGGCATCCGCCAGTAATAACTAAAAGGGGAAAAAACTGAAATAGTTCCTATAGTTAAATGTTTGTGTCAACTTAGTCCACATAGTTATAATTGGCTTAATTTACACTCTGTACTTTCCATTTTATTTCAACTTGGTTCAATTACTAACCATCGTTAGTCCTTTTAACAGCAAAATCAAATGGTCTTTTTTAGCGGTTAAAATAGTAATTCTCTCATTCCCCTCTTACCCTAATATTAGGGGTGTGCATGGGTCGGGCGGTCGAATTTGACCCCCGAACTCGACCCCGACCCGACATGGCCGGTAACAAATGTTTAAGGCCCGCAAACCGAACCAAAAAGGGATAAGAACCGTCCGCAAGCCGATTCTTTACGTCGGGTCGGGTCTGACCAAAAACCGAATTAATCTTTATGAATTGGTCGGGTCTGTTAAAAAACGCACCATCCCGGACCTCAAACCAAAATATGATTTTTAATAGAAAATGAACCCGTACTGATCCGAAGCACATGTTCGACCCTGCTCGGGGCCCTTCAGGTTGGGTCGGGTCCACTGGTAGACAAGTTCTTTGCACAGGCCTACCTAATATACATCTGAACCAAAACATAGCTCATTTTTTGATTCTCCATTGATAAGGAGGCACCTGAGATGAAATTTAGTTACAGTTTTCTGCAAAAAGTTACCTTCTAATTAGCATTTTCATGATCAGGCACGAGGCAACATAACCATTGGTATTGTCTACCTGTTCAACTTGTGGACAAATACTGAAATGCCTTATTTTTCTGCATAGTACTGAAAATGTATATAAAACTATGTCCAAAAGTCATAACATAATATAGATCTAAAAATCATAACATGATAAAGAATCATGTCCAAAAGTCAGAATATTACATAAACTCAGGGGTTGTTCGATTAAATAAGCTAAGTGGCTTATTTTTTTGTCCTTATTCAATTTTTTTCGCATTAGTTAGTTTTTTGTCAATTTTTTTGAGATTAATACTTCGTCATGACGAGAAAAATCTAAAAAGTAAAAAATTACCATCGAAATTCATTTTTTTAATAAAGACGAAAAAATTGACTTATTAGTTTTGTTTTGTTTTTATTGGCTTATTTTTGTCTTTATTTAAAAGGACTAACGGCGGACTAACGGCAGTTAGCAATTGGACCAAATTAGAACAAAATGGAAAGTACAGAATATAAATTGAGTCAATTACAACTACAGAGACCAAGTTGACACAAACATTTAACTACAGGGACCATTTCGGTTTTTTCCCTTTTTTTTAGGGCGCCGCTATTCGCAGCCTTTTATTTTCTCCCGTAGCCCACTACATTTCAGTAATTGGTTGTTGAAAATCATAAATAACATTTCGGTAAAATGCTGTTGAAAATAAAATTATATTTTGGTAACTACATGTCGAAAATATGTTCAACTTTCGGTAAACAACTGCCGAACATGCATTTTCGGTAAATATCTGTTGAAAAAAATATTATATTTCGATAATTGGATGCTGAAAATATATCTCAATTTCAGTAACTAACTGTCGAGTGTAATTGAAAATTTTTAACGGGTTACGGGAGTAAATAGAGGGCTTCGAATAGCAGCGCCTTTTTTTTATCATAACCCTTTTTGACTGACTTGTGGAAATTTATTATTTGGAAACGACGGGCTTGTGGAAATTGTTATGTGTGGAAAATTCAAACCCTTTTTGACTTCTTTTTTTTTTTTATCATAACCCTTTTTGACTAACTTGTGGAAATTTGTTACATTTGGAAACAAGCGTTTTTTGAGTTCATTTTTTAATACTTTTATGGTACCTTTGGTGAGACGAATGATAGCTCTTAAAACTTTTGACGGAAAACTAATTGTTTTGTTTATCAAAAATAAAAAATATGAACCCGAGCTTTTTTTTTTAAATTGAGGAAAAGGACGAAACCAAAATGAAATATCAATACTCCTTACAACGCGAGCTTTGAGTTTATCATATTGATAAGGGATAGAATTGTAAAAAAAAAATTATGATGTTTTTTACTGAAGTTTTTGGTAAATTCACGTTTTGGTGAATTTATATGTTACCAAGTTACATAAGTCTGTATATCTTTTGGTAAATTTAGTATACAGATATAACAGTTTCTAATAACTTCATGATAAATTTTTTCGAAGTACGAGATATTTATAACACGGATGTATCATGCATACGTATCCAAATTAAAAAAAAAAATAACAAGGGTATAATTGG
Source organism: Rhododendron ovatum (assembly GCA_019656835.1). Lineage (NCBI taxonomy): Eukaryota > Viridiplantae > Streptophyta > Magnoliopsida > Ericales > Ericaceae > Rhododendron > Rhododendron ovatum. The sequence goes on along the minus strand of CM033796.1, from coordinate 8,085,015 downwards.
ACATTCATATAATTACGGAATGAGAATTTATCAAAAGGACCATGATTCAATTTACCCTTATTGTCATCCGCCCCACCATACAAGAAGGCCCTGTTTGATAAACGAATTGGAGGTTGGGATTAGATTGCTAAAGTGATGGTATTAGTAATACCGTGTTTGGTTTCCAAAATTGGTCTGGATTGATAGTCCCATAGGATGAACAATCCGACCCATAGGGGGTATTAGCAATACCCCTTGGGACTTGGTATTCGTAGTCCAATCCCAATGCTTGACGATTTCCTAATCATAAATTAATGGGTTGCCCCAAGCGTAGGGCGGAGACCGACGTAGCACAATATCCGGTAAGTTCGGAGTCGAATCCACAGAGACGGTGATATGTGTTGACTAAAAATTCGGGTTGTTACTAATTTAACGGGCTATTAGGTAGCCATCCCTTGTCGTTTTATGCGAAGATTAACTAAAACCTAGAAATAACTGAACTTTTCAGATAATTAAAAAGAGGTATGGTCGTAGAGTTCGTAGTACTCGTAACCAATCTGGATTGATCTGTTTCATTCGGTGTTCTTAAAAACCTTCAATTTTAGATTGAAAAAGATACCCCGTAAGATGCAAACCCTAATGGTGGCCGTTTACCCATACGCAGCGGAAAATGGGTTTTGGACTCCCATCCCCTCGTTCACATAGGCTCTGATAATGTCCAGATTCGTCCACAGGAAGTATTTTTCCAATCTTAAATCATTTTTACATTGTTTGAAAACAGGAGCAGTATCCGAACTGATCACGGCGTGCTAATCACCCCGCGACTCTACTTAAATAACTATTCACTCATCATTAAACAATAAACAAAAGAACCCTAGTTTCAAACATGCTTATATTACGCGAGATGAAAAATAAACAAAAGGTCGAAGTTAAACAATAACCAACGAACAACTTTAGTAAAATATGAAAATTAAGATAAATTACCAGAATGCGAGTAGTTGAACAAAATATCAAAAACTTAAAAGGAAAACGAAACTCGGAACCCCGGATCTTTGTTTCGGCAGCCCGTCTTTTTTTCCTTTTCCACAGCAGAACCCTCACAAAAGCTGCTGCTGAGGTCATTGCTCTGTTGGTTATATAGGGTAGACATCATTTTATTACACAAAGCTCCTCGAACTATGTATAATAATAACTCACAAAATCTACTTTAAAGCACTTTGCACTTTTAACCCCAAACTTCTTCAAAATCTTCTTTTTATCCAAAGTCTCAAACAACGGGCTCAAGCAACCTATAAATATAAAAAAATTAATAAAAATCAGTTAACAAAAATAAAAGACTAATAAATATAAATTGGAGAGCCAAAATATATATATTTTGGCACTTATCACGCCCCATAACTTACACTTTGCCAGCCCTCGAGCAAAGAAAATAAAAAATAAATTCTAGTTATGCCACTTATGTATGTATCAATTTTGTTGTTGAAGATTGGTATGTTTTGTCTTGCACTAGCAATCTTATATTATTTCGATCTTTGAGGATTAATGGAAGTTTCTTTCGTCTGTTTTCAGCTATATATTATTAGAATCAACCCAGCTATTGGGTTATAACTAGGAGTAAGAATAGATTAGCTTAGAAACGTGTGTACTCCAGTTTTGTTCTTGAAGATTGGTATATATGTTTTGCCTTGCGATAGCAGTCCTTTTTTTACTTCGATCTTCGAGGATTAATGGAAGTGTCTTTCGTTAGTTTTCTACTACTCCCTCCGTCCCTTTTTAAGTGTCCTGCTTCGTAACTCCAACTTATTAAAAAGACATCATCATTACACCTTTCACATCAACTTTTTCCTCCACTTTCCCTACTTATCCATCATCATTACACTTTTACTCACTAACTTTTCAAAATAAAATCTACTTTTAGGGACAAAATAGACAATACACCAACTTTTATCTCCCTAACTTTACAAAATGGACACTTATTAAGGGACAGCCCAAAATGAAATACTGGACACAAAAAAAGGGACGGAGGGAGTATTATTCTTCTTGCATGTCATCAATCTTCACATCCAATGAAGTCCAACGAGACCTTAAGAAACAAACAGCATTGCCTTTTTTCCTAAAAAGAAGAAAGACGAGAAAAGCAAAGCCAACTTTATTAAGGTAAAGACTAATTAACCCCTCCCCAATCAGCTCCAAAACTCTTGTTATTGTTAAGCCATATATTGGACTGTGCTTTTCCTGCTCTCTTCTAACCTGATCACATACCCCTGAACAAATTGTAGTATATATACTTCAAACATAATTGAGGGCTCAAAAACCACATTCTTGAAGATGAGTACTATATTAACCAAATCTCTCTCAATTCATCTCCTAGCCATATTCCTCTCCCTCATCCCATTGCTTCAAACCAAGTCCCTTGCTCATGACAAAACAACATCCCTTAGTCTTGCTAACACTATTAATGTTGCTAGCAACGAGACTGATTTCCATGCATTATTAGCCATCAAGTCAAACATTTCCCCACAATATCAAGATGCCTTGAGCTCATGGAATGAATCGCTCCATTTCTGCCACTGGCAAGGTGTGAAATGCGGTCGCCGACACCAACGAGTCACCGTTATAGACCTCATGTCCAAAGGTCTAGCGGGATCTTTGTCTCCTTATGTTGGAAACCTTAGTTTTCTTCGGGAGCTTAAGCTCAGAAACAACACTTTTACAGATGAAATTCCTACTGAACTTGGTAATCTTTTCAGGTTACAAAAACTAAATCTGGGCATCAATAGTTTTGAAGGGAAAATTCCAACAAACCTATCTCATTGCTCCAATCTCAAGTCCCTTTTTCTCGACCAAAATAAGCTAGTAGGAAAGTTCCCGAAAGAACTTACTTTTTCAATGCCAAGACTCGTTATGCTCTTCGTACATGTAAACAATTTGACGGGAGGGATTCCTCCGTCGATTGAGAATCTTACTTCTCTGGTAAACTTTAGTGTCTCTTACAATCCGCTGGGAGGAAGTATCCCAAATGCTTTAGGTCAATTGAAAAATCTAAGGATCCTTGCTCTGGGTGAAACTCAAATTTCAGGTACAATCCCTCCTTCCTTGTACAACCTATTGTCGCTAGGTTGGTTAGGCATCGCTGGTAATCGACTTCAGGGTAGTCTTCCACCGTCATTCGGTTTCATGTTCCCTCACCTTATATTGCTTCAACTCTATCGAAACCAATTTAATGGCCCAATTCCGCTTTCGATATCCAACTGTTCGGAGTTGGTACAACTGGAATTGGGTGAAAATAATTTTAGTGGAGAAGTAAGAAATGATTTCGGAAACTTACAAAATCTCAATTGGATAGCTCTTGGTTATAACAATTTTGAAATTAAGTGATCAGATGGACTAGCCTTAATTTCTTAGTTCTTTGACCAATTGTAGCGACTTGAAGGTGGCACTGTTGGAGCATGGCCCATTCGGAGGGGTATTATCGGACTCTTTGGGCAATCTATCAGTCTCTATCTTTTACTTGTCACTAGGTCTAAATCAGTTGTATGGATCTATTCCTTCAACCATAGGAAACCTTGTGAATCTTGGAACCTTCTCTGAATAATAACCTATTCACAGGCCCGATTCCCAATAGCTTAGGTTTCCTTCATAAGTTGCAAAGGTTGGACTTTTCAAACAACAATATCGCAGGTAAAATTCCGGACTCTATTGGAAAATTGTCATTGCTGGTTTACCTTTACTTGGAGCAAAATAGACTAGAGGGGGCCATAACCTTGAATCTCGATAACTATCAAAATTTGTTAGAGCTCTCACTTTCAGAAAACAACCTTAGTGGTAGCATACCAAGGCAACTTTTGATGCTCTCTTCTCTGTCAATTGGATTGGATCTTTCTAGCAACCGTTTGTCTGGATCCTTGCCACTTGAGGTTGGAAACCTCAAAAATTTAGCAGAAATCGACATCTCCAAGAATGTTTTGTCTGGTGAAATTCCTAGCACTCTTGGTAGCTGTAACAGCCTTGAGTACCTATATTTGGAACAAAATTTCTTTCAAGGATCTATTCCTTCATCAATGGAATCCTTAAGAGGGATTCAAGATTTAGACCTTTCCGACAACAACTTATCCGGTCAAATTCCGAGATTTTTAGGGACATTTGCCCTGAAGAATCTCAATTTGTATTTCAATGATTTCGAAGGAGAGTTACCAATGAAGGGTGTTTTTACAAATGCAAGTGCAATATCAGTTGCTGGAAACTATAGGCTTTGTGGTGGCATTTCTGAACTACAACTACCTCGGTGCACCACAAAAAAATCAAGGACTATGAAGTTTCTTTCATGGACATTAGGAATCACAGTAGCTTCTATACTCGTCGGGGTAGCTGTAGTGTCGTCTTTCCTCATATGTTTGTTCAAGAAGAAAAGAAAGAGCAAACCAACAGTTTCATTGTTGAAAGATCCATTCTTGAAAGTCTCTTATGGAGAACTTCTCAAAGCAACCGAAGGTTTCTCTTCGACGAATTTGCTTGGTTTTGGTAGTTTCGGTTGTGTGTATAAAGGTGTTGTTGAACAAAATGGGGAGTTGGTTGTTGCGGTCAAAGTACTTGACCTTCAAACTCATGGTGCTACCAAGAGTTTTATGGCCGAGTGCGAGGCCTTAAGGAATATTCGACACCGAAACTTGGTTTCAATCATAACTTCTTGTTCTAGCATAGATTTCCAAGGGAATGAGTTTAAAGCTAGCTCTTGTTTATGAGTTCATGCCAAATGGAAATCTGGATAATTGGTTACATCTTGTTCCCGAAGCAAATAATGGGAAACGTGAGTTCGTGGGACTCAATCTTCTACAAAGAGTAGACATTGCCATAAACGTGGCTTGTGCACTCGATTATCTTCATCACCAATGCGAAACGCCAATTATTCACCGCGATTTAAAGCCGAGGAATATCCTTCTTGATGGTGACATGGTTGCCCATGTTGGAGATTTCGGTCTAGCAAGATTTCGTGCAGAGCTCACCACTCCAAGTACTAGTATCTCAACTGCAATAAAGGGAACCATTGGATATGCAGCTCCAGGTAAGAACAAACTTTTTTATCCGTATTTTTCTTTAATTCTGCCTCTTATAATATCTGCCCACGAAAATGTTAAATGGGTTGTGAATTTGGTATTTTCTCATCACGAAACAAATCATATTCAATTGTTCGATTACTTAAACAGCTTTCTCCAGGGAGCGCACACACCATAATTGAATGGTGATGGTAAAAATAGTAGTTGAAGCCTGAAGGATAACTTTGGCTAGAAAATCGTCTCCTCCTCATAAAGTTGAGCTAATATTGCAAACTCACATGTGTAGTTGAAATCAAGTTTTCTCTTTCTTTTTTTTTCAATTATGTTATCCGAAATAAGGATCTTTTGTTGTTAAAGTTTGAATTTTGTGAATTACAGAGTACGGTCTGGGGAGCGAGATGTCAACTAGTGGAGATGTTTATAGCTATGGGATCTTGTTGCTGGAGATGATAACAAGGAAGAGACCTATTGACAAAATGTTTGAGGCAGACCTTAATCTTCATAACTTTGCAAGGATTGCCTTGCCTCAACGTGTAATGGAAATTGTAGATCCTATGCTCGTAACCAAGCAGACAAATAGCAACAAAATGATGGAAAATCTGATCTCCCTCATCAAGATAGGATTGACATGCTCTACAGAGTCCCCAAAAGACCGAATGAACATAAATATTGCACTCCATGAGCTTCATTTGGTCAAGAACAATATTTTGAAGGTAAGTTGAAGATCTTACTCAATATTTTACAAATTCGTTCTTTTATAGTTTTGAACATTCTCCTTTTCTCTGATATTGGCTTCGATCCTCCATGGTTTTATTTTTCTAGAGCAACATTGATAGCTAGACATTGTTGATAACTCAGGGTGTCCAAGCCGGCACACTGAAAACCCAACCCATGTTTTGATTGATTAAATTAGTAACCAAGTTATTTTATTTAGTTACAGTGGTTAAGCATTATTACATTTTTTAAAAGAAAAAGTATCTTTGTTCCCTTGTATTGAACCAAACCAATTCCCTTTTCTTCTCATTCAACATTTGGGCAGAGAGAGAGGGGGGGACAACAACTATTGTGATGCCTTAATATCAATCTGTGAGTAAACTTTAGACTTAGCTTGAAAACTTCCATTAATGGAGTCATTGTTTTCCCTCTCTGTTTGAAGACCAGAACCAGTCTGGACGACTGGTACCTGTCCAGCGATCAGTCATCTTCCGAAATTTCCCTAGGACTTTATAAACTCTGGTTTGGATGATTCTTGCACCAAAAGTTTCTTTCTTGAATCTACTATTTAGGAAAAATATGAACAGAAAATAACACTCAGAATCTGCCCCTCGAATTCATCCGTTTTCCATCCTAGTCCAGTTCTGACCAGATTTGGTGTGTTGAGTTTTCACCCCACTTCTGGGCATTTCTAGACATCAAGTTCTTCACGACTTGTCTTCCTAGCATCTTCGTGTATGTCCCTGTAAGATTACATAAATTTTTGATTTAAGTGGATATGGGTTTTCATCGGTTTCCGGGACTGCTCTGTTTAGAAACCATACCGTATAGCTCAAGCCTTACAGTTATTGATAAACTTCTTGTCGCTTAACCTACTTGCGTGTGACTTATGGTAAACCTTAATAGGTTTTGTTTGATGTGTTTAATTAGGTCCCAACATCGGGGACCTGCTTCCGGGGACTGTTCTGTTTTAGAAACCATACCGTATAGCTCGAGCCTTATACATTATAGATAAACTTTTTTGGCGCTTAACGTACTTGTGTTTGACGTATCGTGAAACTTAATAGGTTTGGTTTAATGTGTTTAGGTCCAAACATCGGTGACCCGTACCTCACACGTTTGACAAGTCTGCTCGGCACGCTCTTGGTGGGTTGTATATACCTTACTTACTTGAAGTTTCTGATGAGAAGCAAGTGTGCTTTGTTTTGGCTTAATGGTAGAACTTATTGTTTCACATGTGCTATTATGTTGCAAATATGGTAAATGTTTACAAGGATTTTTGAACCACGTGAAAAAAAAGAAATGCATGCTATCTTTTGAAATTGCGTATATATAAGTCGTTAATGAGATGGAACACTTAACACGTGAGCCGTTACATGCTGAATGAAATCTTTGCAACATGGGTCTAAAATGTTGAATATAAAGATTTACATTTTGAGAAATGAATTCGTCGACTTATAAATTCGTCGAAACTAGTAAGTCATCGAAACTACTTTTTTCTCATTGAAACTACCATAATCCCTTGCAAAATCCAAAATTTTCCTCACAAAAAGCTTTTTGCGAGGAAATTTCATTCATAGTCTGTTCCTCGCAAATATGTAGTCTCCGACTCTCTTTTGCGAGGAAAAAAATTTCCTTGCAAAAACGTATCTTTGCGTGAAACGAATTTTGTTGCGATTGAGTACACCATTTAACAAGTAAATTACTTGGACGCTAATACTAACAAAATTTGTTGCCAAAGGTACACCGTTCCTTGCTAAAAATATATCATTGGCGACGAAGTTTTTCCTCGCAAAAAGAATAGATCATTTGGCAAAGACGTTTTCTTTGGCCAAAATAGGCCATGGTTTTTGCAAGGAAACTTGTCATCGTAAAAACTATTTTCTTTTAGCGAGGAAGAAATACCTTGCAAAAAACTAATGTCTCATATATACTAGCCTAGTGTTTAAGATGTCGTCGTATGTAACATTGCAGGTAAATTATAATTTTGTGGAACATGCTTGATGGCAGAAGAAGCCTGGATGTGGTTGTTTTGTTTCAATTATGTTATAGGATTGTGTGAACTTGTAACTCAGACTTATATCTTTTGTGGACGGTTGTGCCGAAATTGTGGCCAGAACCATGGTTATGCTTATGTTTAATTCAGGATGTTTGTAAAATTTAACCTATATATCTTACACTTAGTTTTGGTTAATTTATCATGCTTCCGCATTTTTTGTTATACTCGAATATTTTTATTTATTTTATAGATTAATGTGCATGCAGAAATTCCCATGTATTTAATTAGCAAGCCTCAGTCAGTTAACCTCATTGGCTGGTCATGACCCATGTATTTTTGGATTGGGTTGTGACGCACACTTCGATTAAGCAGAGAGACTAAACCATTTAGTGAATCCTCGTTTATAGTGATCGTTTCAATGGCGACTCGTTTCGTTTTTAATCCGAAGCATTCGTTTTTCTGCTGCGTAGTGTGCAATTGGTGATTGTTTCAATGGCAACTGGTTTCAAAATTACAAAGTTCGATGGACAGAGCAGTAACTTCAGTTCATAGCGTATTAAGACAAAGGCTTTGCTTGTTCTACAATGATTACACACGACTTTGCTGGAGAAATTTGTAAGTGGTAGACTATACGTACGTGACAATAGTAGAAAGTAGTAATTCGAATACTATTATCCCTCAAAACCATTGGAGAGTGGCAATGCAGAACTAGTTAAGTAAGAATCATTTTATCGTCTACTGTTGCCAGCTCTTCAACCAAAGTACGTTTACACGAATTCACTTTTTGGAGAACAAAGTTTCTCTAAAATCGAAAAATCCTACAAGGGGAACCCCATCTTGAAAATGTTCCATGCATGTATATCTTCGACATCTCCTTTTTGTGTTTAATGTGTCTTAATTAAGTGGCTAGCTACAGAACCGGTTGTGCTTGTTGGGTTTGTAAATTCTGACTCAGACTTGGTTCAAATTGTGTTCGATCATTTGGGTCACACTCTCAGAACATAAGCAAATACAAGATGAATTGTTAGCTCTTTGTAGCGTTAATATATAGGTGTATCGAAACCCTGTCTCACGACACATGCATCTTCAGCCACGAGATTGTACTTTGAAATACGTTTGCTTTGAGATTTCGATTATACGATCATGTGAGCACGCAAGTATTCATGTGTTACTGTGACATTTTGTTTTTTGACAACTCAGGATGTTCAGCCCAACTTACTCTCATCTCGATTGAAAGACCAATTCTACCGATGACTAGCACGAGCGGGCCACGTAAAACGGGAGGGCGGCATCGTTTCTTCGGGCGAATAGAACTTATGATGATGAAGTAAATTTTTGAATTTGAAATTGCATTTTAATCTAACAAGTATATAAGATCACCAAGTTATTGATGTCTGATTGACATAATATTTTTACACATGCTTTTTATTCTTTCATTAATACATATTGAATGACTAGGATTAGATTTTGGCTAGATTGAAGAGGTGTGAAATGGGCACAATTGGATGTATCTGCATGTTTTCACAAACCGCAAAGGTGTGCCTATGCACAAAATTGAACCTAAAGAGCTGTATCCGTGCATAGCTCAAACCATAGGAGGTATAATAAAGTGGACTTTGCCAGCCATTCTTGATTTTCTATTCCTGCCATCAAAACCGAGCCTAATATAATAGTTCCACTAGTGATCAGATTTGTGGAAATTCTTGATATTAACCAAAGTGTTTACGACGGGCTTGTGGAAATTGGTATGTGTGGAAAATCCAGACCCTGACTTTTTTTTTTGTCAAAGCATACCCATTTAAAAAAGTCTTACGGCATTTACAGATTATTACCGTAATACAGGTCAGGCAATACGGCATTTACGGATTCGCACCCAAATACAGAGATAATGAGACACAGCCAAGCCCTAAAGCTAAAGATGTACAGAAAAAGCAAAGAAACGAAGCTAATGTCTAATGCCTAAGCAAGAGTCATCGCTCATTCCATACCATTATCAACAATGATCGGCTTACATGGAGTTATAGTACCCAGACACTAAGGCTTTGTTTGGTTTACATTTTAGAAAATTATTTTTGAGAGTTGGAGTGGTAATGAGTGGAGAGAGATAGAGAGAAAAATTTATTGAAAACTGTGCCGATAGTTAAAAGTAACTCTCAAAATGTTAAACCAAACGGAGTGTAAATGCCTCGAGATAGCGGAGCTCAAAAGCCTTTTTGACTGACTTGTTGAAATTTATAACCTTTGGAAACTCCAAAACGTTTTTTACGGAACTTGTGGAAATTATTACTCCGGAACCCAACGATGCCAGCCTCCATGGCACATTTCTGGAAATTATGAGATCACCTCCATCCCGCCCGCCCTTTCAAAACTCAATTTCGTGGGTCTCATAGGAGTTTCAAAATGATTTGAACTGTTTATTTCATGCATGACACCGCAAGGAAAATAAAAAAGGGCATCTCAATAAAAAGTACTCGTAGCTTGATAGTACGTCGATACGAAGGCAAACTGCTCATGTTGTTTTGAGGCAAATGTGATTTTTGACATAACCGGTATATTTGACAAAATAAAACACAATTCGTTCCCATGCCTATCAAGTCTAATCATACTAATCTTCGGCAACACAAATTATCCAGTGAGGGATCCCTTATCAGTCTACCGTGTGGACCTTCCCTTTTCCAAGTAAATTTTGATGATCCGATCTGCTCAAAGTGTGCAGAACGTGATTTTAAGGGTACTCGCGAGAAATCAGCAGACAAAATGACCGAGAAGGGCTTGATTTGAGCAGTTTTTTTATTGAACCGTTCAATGAAAACTATTCCGATCAAGGCCTTCTAGGTCATTTTTTTTGCTGTTTCTCACAAATACCCTTAAAATCACATTCTGATCACTTTGAGCGGCTTGGATCATCGAAATTCGATCGAAAAGGTGAAATCCGCACCATAAAACTGTCCGGAATCCCTTCGGGGATCTGGACCGTCTTTGGGAATGACATTTTCTTTTGCATCATCTGCAAAATGAATGTTGCGGATTAGTAACATTGAAATTCTGTTGGTATGAACAAAAATAAGTCTAGAGGGGCTGCTAGTGGCGGAGCTAGGATTTTCATCCTGGGGGCCGGCTTAGTAGACATATGTCTTCATCGGAACGCATACTTATTACTATATTATAAAGTTTTTATTTTCTAATACATTATATTTGTACATTGAAATGATTCTTGCCTACTGCAGTTAAAGAATACCAATCATTTTAGTTTTTTTTTCTTTAGGCTAGTTTAACTATCCTGAGCCTTCTGGGTTTGAGTGAACAAGTGTCCCTTAACAAAGCTCAATGGAGAAAAAAATTTATGTAGCCAACCCCAATTGATGGTACATAAGCCTCGATTCGTTTTGGTTTGGTTTAGTATGAAAGTAATTGAGAAATGAGAATATAAGATAATCGGTTTTTTATCAAATCAAACCGATTTTTTATCGAATAAAATGCACTCAATCACAACCTAACACTACCCTACTTCACTTTTCTTCGCCTTTTCATTGTGCACACAATCAAAACTCTGCGGATCAAAAAAAAAAAAATCAAAATACCACAAACCTCCAATCTAGTCCCCTTCACCAAATCTATCAGAGAAGTTCCCACCACCACTGATGAGGTTTCTCAGGAGCAGTGTCAATGGCCTAAGCAGAGGCAAATCGCGTTACAGCCCAATGTTCATCTGTAAGAAGAACACCACAGTCGAGACCCATGAACTATCCTCCCTTAAAGTCACTGGCATGGGCTAGGTCGGAGCCTATCGAACAGCGCCGCTACCCCTGCCAGTGGGTCAAAAACAGTATGTTTTGCCCCCATTTCCTTAAACAAATCAAAACCAAATCGTTTTGCTCTGGTTTCAGCAAATGGGTCAGGTCTTTTCCGTTTTGGGTGGTGCGGAAAAGTTGAAGTTAGAGATGAAGAGGAGCGAGAAATAGAGGATGACCATAGCTGAGAAGGTCGGAGAGGAGCGAGAAATAGAGGATGGCAATGGAGCTGAGAAGGTAGGGGAGGAGCAAGAAACGAATGAGGGACCCACATCCGAGGTCGAGCCCAATTGTAGATATTTCAAGGATTGATTAAGAAATCGAACCGAATTTGGGAGAAAATTGTGGATTCGGATGATGGGAAAGTAGAGGAAATTAGGAGGGTTCAAGCTAGAAGTGAAAATAACGATGTATCTGGTGAAGTGAAGGCGGGGTTTTGATTGTGTGCATGTTTTTTACTTCCTAACATGTGTCGTGGGACCGGTTAGCTGGTGAAGTGTGCCACATCAGCAATTTTGTGGACGGAATGGATGGAGGCTAACAGCAGTCGGCAGGTGCTTCATTTTAGAGATTTTATAAATCCAGGTGTTTAATTGAAATAAAGTGAAGTCTAGGTGTTTCTGTGACATTAAAATAAAAATTCAGGTGTCATTTTGAAATTTTCCCTGGGGACAAGGTACTGAAATAGGATTCAGAAGTGAGCACCTACCCCATTTACAGATTACTAGTAATATACATGTCTGCCACTATATACCCTTAAAAAAAAAAAAGAGCGACACTGACAGAATAATTGTCACTGAGCTGTCACTAAATATTTTTAGTAACACACTTTTAGTAAGGGAATTCAGTGACAACTCTTTTGTCACTATCACCAGGGGCGGACTTACACATGGGAAGGGGGGTCCACTGACCCCACTCAATGGAAAGTTTATGTGGGAACTAATGTAGTTTTGGAGGTATTTCTGTAAATTTGCCCCATAGAATATGTCTTCCAAATATTTTGCCCTTATACCCCAACTAAATTATAAGTGTTGCCCTTTTCCACTTTCCCTTTCCCGTCGCTACCCCACACACACCCCCCTCCCCCCAGCAAAAAGTTGCAGAATGGAGAACTCACACCTTGAAGGAAATTTTTTTTGAAACCCTCGTCTTGAACGCCACCGCCAACAAGGTGGAGCTTTTTTCCAGAGTCATTCGACCCATTTACAGCCAAGTAGCTTAGTCTTAGATTCCAATTTTCTTTTGTACAAAGTGGATTTGAACCACAAATACTCAATCACTTTAAGTACTTTTTCTCTCTACACGGATAATGGATATGTGGATGAAAATCAATGTTTGTGGTTGTTTTTTTTGGAACTCACTGTTTATGATTATGGAACAAGAACGTGGGCGAGGTCCAAGGGAAAGAAAAGCATTTTATATGCTTGACAGCTTGACCCCAATGCGATCAAATCCTGGTTCTACCATTGACTGCCGCTCATATTTTTTTTTAGTGATATTCCACTCAACTTCAACGCGTATTAGTGATATATTACTCCATAAAGACTTATTTAGCAAAAAACATTAATTAATATAAACTTGCAAGTGGCACCAATGAGACGGAAGTTTGCAAATTAGCAGTCCATAAGACACTTCCCAAGTTACTGTTTTGGTAATTTTTTTTTTTATCCGCAAAAGATGAATTTATTAAAAGCGGGGAAAGGGAAAGGGAATCCAACAAATAGTTGGAAAATACACTATAAGGGCATAGCCCAAAACACCCAAGGGTCTACCAGAGTTCACAACAGAAAATACATTAAAGTACAACCCAACACCCAAATTAAACAAAGAAAGCCCAAAACCCAAATCCAGCCCAAGCCTGGACCGGCCCACCCAAATCATCCCACAAAACCCTAACTATACCAGCAGCCACCGTCGTACAAACCACCGAAGCCTAGCCTCGCCGTTAAACCAAGCTGGCCTCTTCCAGATGTAGAGACCGACGGTGGGAACCAACCTACAACAGTGAAAGCCAACCACCACCACCAACAGCCAAAACACTGAACAAACCCTTGCAACAAAACAATCTTTATCAGCGAGATCACCACCCCAGAACGATGAAATGCTAGCCCCACGCCCGATTGAGAGCTCAAACAGCCGCCGACCAGACTTCGGCACAAAAGACGACCAAAGCATCGCAACCATGGGAGCCACATCCACCCCCAGACTGGATCATCACAGATCAAAATCGCCATCTTCACTTATCGTTTTCTGGAATAATGAAAAACCTGCAAAACAAAGTTAGAACAAAACATTTGCGCTACAGAAACAAAAAACCGCCTACCACCACACCACCGCTCAAACACCCATCCAAACCAGAGCCCAACCAAACTCCACCAAAGCCAACCACAAGATCCCCAATCTACCATGGCCATTCAGCCGAAAAGAAAACAGAGTCGTTAGGCACAATCCCGTCTGTCCAGCAACGGAAAACGAGGGGGGGGTCGGATCTACCCCAAACCTCCGGCCGCCGTTGGACCCTACCCGTTAGGATGACCGAGCACCCCCAGAAGTGGTGAACGGTAGGTTTCCAAGCGGCGACCAAGCGAGGACATAACTGGCGGCAGAAACAGTGGCAAGTAGGAGGAGCAACGGATTCTGAAAGAGGAGAGGAAGGAGAGAAAGATAGAGAGAGGAGAGGAGGAGGAAATCGGACTCGGGGGGAGGAGGGAAGGAGGGCACCTCCCCCACCCCCCCAGGTGGTGGCGGTAGCTCAGGACAAACCCTAGGAAATAAGAAATGCTTCGGTTTAGAGAGAGAGAGAGAGAGTTGGAAGAGAGGACTTTTTGTCAATTTTTTGAGGATTATTGCTTCTTCATGACGAGAGGAATCAAAAAAGTTACAAATTACGATCGAAATCTAATTTTTTTTGAATAAAGACAAAAACAAGCCAATAAACCAATTTTTTCTTTATTCAAAAAAAATTAAATTTCGATCGTAATTTTTAACTTTTTAGATTTCTCTTGTTATGATGAAGCAATAATCAACAAAAAATTGACAAAAAGCTAACAAATGCGAAAAAAATTTGAATAAAGACAAAAAAATAAGCCATTCAAATTTTTTTCGCATTTGTTAGTTTTTCGTCAATTTTTTGGGGATTATTGCTTCATCATGACGAGAGGAATCTAAAAAGTTAAAAATTACGATCGAAACCTAATTTTTTTTAATAAAGACAAAAATATGCCAATAACCCAATCTTTTCGTCTTTATTCAAAAAAAATTGAATTTCAATCATAATTTTTTACTTTTTAGATTCCTCTTGTCATGAAGAAGCAATAATCTCCAAAAATTTGACAAAAAACTAACAAATGCAGAAAAAATTTGAATAAAGACAAAAAAATAAGCCAAGTGGCTTATTTAGCCGAACGGGGCCTTAGTATGCAAAAAGTGTCATGTCGAGAATTTTTTTTTTCCTTCGTCTTTTTCTGAAATTTTTTTTATATAGGTTTCCGACAAATGTTCTTTTATTAATTATTCGTCTAGATGAAAGTAGTCTAAAAGGTAAAAACCTACCACCAAAAGTTTCCCAAAGACGAAAAAAGTTTGAAACAACAGTGTTTTTTTTGTGTGTTTAATGTTGTCTTATTTGAATTTTTTTTAACTATGAGCGAGGTAATAGCGACGCTTGTGCGCATGCTCTAATATATATAGATAGATAGCCTCTTTAGGCTTCATTGTATAAGACCATCAATTAAACAAAACATCTATCTATGTTGTGTACTTATAAGTAGTGTAGAATCAACCCAGCTATTTGGGCTATAACTAGAAGTATATATGAGAAGATTAGCTCAGAAAACGTATGTATCAATTTCGTTCTAGAAGATTGGTGTGTTGCCTTGCGCCAGCAATCTTCTTTTCTTAACGATCTTCAAAGATTAACAGAAGCGTCTTTCGTTAGTTTTCTACTATTATTATTATCGTCATCAGTCTTCATATTCAATGAAGTCCTAAATTACAACAAAACTTTGAGAAACAAATCGCATTGCCCTTTTTCTTTCTTTCTTTGTTTGTAGTACTAAAACTAATCATCCCTGTCACAATCAACACAGTGATATAACTTTAATTGGTAACACATACCTAATTTAAAATCTACCAAAAAGAAAATAAAGAAATGCCGTCATGCTCCATTGTCGAATTAAGAAAGGAAAAGAAAAGCCAACTTTATTAATGGAAGCAAAGACTAATACCTCTCCCCAATCAGCTCCAAAACTCCTGTTATTTTATTGTTAAGCCATTCTCATTCCCCAGATATTAACGGACTGTGCTTTTCCTGCCCTCTTCCAATAAACCTCATCACAAACCCCTGAACAAATTGTAGTAGTATATATAGGTCAAACATAATTGAGGGGCCTAAAACCACATTCTTGAAGGTGAGTACTCTCTTAACCAAATCTCTCTCAATTCATCTCCTATTCCTCTCCCTCATACCATTGCTTCAAATCAAAGCCCTTGCCCGTGACACAATAGTATCCCTTAAGTCTTATTAAAACCATTAACGTTGCTAGCAACGAGACTGATTTTCATGCATTATTGGCCTTCAAGTCAAACATTTCCCCCGAATGTCAAGATGCCTTGAGTTCATGGAATGAATCTCTCCATTTCTGTCACTGGGAAGGTGTCAAATGTAGCTGTCGACACGAACGAGTCACGGTTATAGACGTCACGTCAGCTGCAGCCATACCCTTGCTACCAACTAGAGCATAAACAGGACAAGGCTACTGGGCAACCATAGAATCAATAGCGATGACAAAATTAAATTAAGGCTCCCTAAAACATCTATAAGACATATCCCGTATATCACCTTGGTTCTTGTTTCCTGCAGAAGGATCGATCAATCTGTCTCCACGATGCCAAACGAGCTCTCACATCCTCCTCTATCTTTTTTCATAACTAGGTGCTTGTGCTGACAATTGGGAGATTTGTCTCGCTAGAGATAATACACTAAGGCAGATCGAGAAACTAAGCAAGCTTAAACACTGAGGCTTTAAAGGACTTCCCTATAACATTCGAAACAGCTCGTACACTCGCTCTCAAAATTCAAAAGCAAAGTCAGATAGTGGTCTAGTTATGCCACATTTTGATTTTTTTTGGTAACTAAGAATTTTATTAGAAAACAATGGCAAGAACCCTATATGTAACTACGAAGAAGTCAACCTATTGAGTAAAAATCAATTTGACATATGCCACTTCTCACAAAGTAAGGAAGTGATGCAAGGCGCAGTATGACTACACAGATCGATAATCGTGCAACAAGAAAACCACAAAATGATAGAAGTTAGAGAAACGCTCTCTAGACTCTTTTAATTTTAATAATAATCAACAACTCCCTTGGCCCGAAGGCGTACAACTTATTAAATAGGTAGAAAACCCAAATCCTAATTGAGCCCAACCCCAATTGAGCCCTAATTCTGGTACAAAACATAAAATAGGAAACTAAATAAACTATAATTGAAAATTTGAATATTCTATAACACTTATTCCTAAAATTAAAACTCCCTAACAAAATTACTGTAAAACATAACATACGAAAAACTAAATAATGCTATTTATTAAATTATTTTCAATTCTCATTCTGCATCAGGAAGACAGATTAATCAACTAGACATATGTGCTTTGGGTAGCTTTAACTCTCACTTCAGATTCGATCTGGCCCATGGCAGAGTTCCATCTCAGAATGCCCTTGAAAATTCTGTTCTTTTCTTGCTAGATTAAAATAGACCATAGCAGCTAGAGCAAGCCTTCTAAGAGTATTGGGTAAACCTCCCTTTATGAAATTGGAACAGAACCAGGCTACTTTTTGGAACTAAAGAGTAGAGCCGGCTTAGAAGGGAAGCTGAAGAAGCCGTCGCTTCTAGCTCCTAATTTTTTGGTCAGAAGAGGGCTCCAAAATGTACAGTTTATCGTTTGAAAATAATAAGGAGTTCCAATTGCCTTCAAGTAACATTAATTTTCTTGGTGGTATGACAATTTAGGTTCTTTGGATGCTTTAGGATCGAACAGATACTGAGTTCTAATCTCCACCCCATAAGTTTTCCTCAACTTTTTGAATTTTTTTTTTTAAAGAGTAGTAGTGTAAGACCAGCAGGGATACAACTCAGATTAGCAACAATGTTCTAGAATTGCTTACCACTCAAAAAGAAGATGACCCAAAGATACCACATGCAGGTTACAGAGAGAGCAAATTGGAGTTCTATGACAGTACCCCAGCTATGAAGTCTATCTCTAGCTCGATCGAAAGAATAAAACCGTGTCTAGGGGATATATCGAGAGAATCAAACAATGCATGTTATGCCCGGTAAAAAAGAAGGATGATGAATCCTTGGAGCAGTCCAAGTATGAGAAGTTTGATATTTAGAGGAAGGGGATCCATTCCATATTACTGAGTCCGTTGCATTGGGATTAGGTAGAAAGGTACGTAGCACCGGCGAGAGAAAGGGAAAAACTTTTGCTGTCCATAACAAATTGGGTGCCAATTGTCATGCCAAAAGAAGGAGACAGAAAACATGCAATTTAAGCTTGAAAAATGTGGAGGCATGGCTGTGACAGCCTCCTTTGTACTGTGAGGAACATTGTGATAAGAAACGAATCAGATTCTCACTTTCGGTGAGAGAGGAGGAGCCAATCAAAACAATGTCATCTTTGTATTTTTCTCTCAATTTCTCCTCAGAATACTTGATCTTAACAATTGAATTTGCAAGAAATTCTAATCTATTTGTTTCTGTTCCATCAAATCCCTAAATTCAGAGAGCCTGGAAAGGACTTTTAGCCTGTGGGTATCATTTGCCTCGAAAAATCATTGGAGAGATTTGCAAAGAGGTTGAAAATTCTTTGGCCATTAAATGATGGGCCCACCAGTGACCAGATTTGTGGAAATTCTTGATATTGCCTTGAGCGTTTTTGACAGAGACTTGTGGAAATTCTTAATAATGCTGGAAATTCTTCTTAATTAATAATGCCAAAAACCCAATTACTGTATCTGTAATCTCTACTTCTTTCCGCATTTTCTCATCGGCACAGATATACGTATCATGTTCATTATTAGATAAAGCTCCTGCAATCTACATTACACCTTACGTTGTGTTTTTGGTTTGTTTGGTTTTCCGCTGTATCTCTGGTGCTTTGTTAATTTGGGCTCTCAAGGTTGTAGATACCCTTGGTCAAACAATTTGAGTATCAATAATGACAACCCCAGGAGACTAGAAACTCTGGCGTCTAAGTTCAGTTATTTCTACTATCACTTGACTTGACTTTGAGGACTTACTGGTGGTGTATAACTTGACTTGACTTTGAGGATTTACTGGTGGTGTATAAGCTCTGATATTGACCGTGGAGGGACCGAAGCAATTGATGCAAATTGTAGTGGCCGGTAGGAGGTAAGCAGAACGAAAACGATGGAGGAAGAGGGAGAAAGTTGGCGCAGGGGGGAGGAAAAATTACAGGATAGTGACAGCTAGGAGGTTTAGCAACTTACACTCTTATGTACGAGGGAAAATGCAGAGTGTAGGAGTAAAAAAGAGTGTAGGTGTAATTTTTACTTTATACCCTCCGTGTCTAAGTAAGAGTACGGCTCGCAAATTTAGATATTACAAAAGATGCATATTTTTCGTTAAATTTTTTTTCACAATTTAATAGAACTCATTAATTGCTATTTATTCAAAAAAAATTTAACGAAACAAATGCATTTTTTTGAAGGCCTAAGTTTTCGCGCCTGAACACATATAATTAGGGACGGAAAGAGTAACTTTCTCTTTTGCTTATATATATATATCAAAACAACACAAAACACTCCCTTCTTTTTCTCTGAGTTTCAAACAAGAACAAGAACGAAAATAAGTATTTTTCTTTCGTTTTATTTTTATTTTCAGGTTCCAATTAAAGTCTTAGGACTATCATGGGATGAAATCGATCTTGATCATTTCGACAAATATGTGTTGTGTAGTGGACCCGGCAGATTGGGCCTCGGACCGTTCCTGAAGCACGAGCCACTGGGCAAGTCCGGACCAGCTCCCAGAACCTATCGGAGCCCGGTCCCTCATGGCGTTTAAGCCTTCGGGCTTCCCGCCGGAATATCACTCGGTACAACCGCGCGAGCCAGTGCGCCCGAATGACTCAAAGGGCGGGATTCATCCTCCCCCCTAGTGTTCACCCCCAATACGTCATCATGGCGTATCCAGACAGTTAAGCCAAGGAGGATGATGTAGGACAAGAATTTAGGAGATTTTAAATATATGAAAACTTTATTTTAGGAATTATTCATTTTACGAATTCCTCTTTTAATGCCACTTGTTCAGGTATATTCCTATCAGTCTTTTAATTTTGTTAGTCTTGGTCTCCAAGTGTTGTTTTGCTTGGTCTCCATTCTAAGTAATTACCTTATTGTTAAGACTACTACTAGTATAAATAAGGGTGGAACCCTCCTTGTAATTCATCTTTTACATCAAGATTTGGTCATGGATTCGAGTTCTATCTCGTTTAGATTAGCATGCAACTAGTCTCTTCATGAGTCATCATTGCAGTGGCGGCTCCAGAAATTTTTCTAAGGGTGTTTAGAAATTGCACTATATTATCTTGAAAAACCACAACTATGTATAATCAAAAAGTTTATACATAATCAATCCCCTTCATATAAGGGAGTCCTTACTTAGCTTAACTAAGGACTTCACATTTTCCGATTGAATTTCGATAATTCGAGCCGCTCAATGAGTTCAGAACGTGATTTTACGGGTACTCGCGAAAAATCAGCAAAAAAAATGACCGAAAAGGGCTCCATTTGAGCAGTTTTTTATTAACCGTTCAATAAAAACTTTTGGATGAAGCTCTTCTCCGTCTTTTTTTTTGTTGATTTTTCGCGAGAACCCTTAAAATCATGTTCTGATCACATTGAACGGCTTAGATTATCGAAATCTGATCGAAAAAAGGGGATGTCTGCACTTTGCTGAGTGCGGACGCCCTTAGGTGAAGCTATACATAATATCTAAAATGCGACCCAAAAATAGCAAAGTATATAAGTTATTACAATTGTGTTTGGCGAGTTTTCATAGTTTGAAACCGTTGCATGATATCCTCGTTATCAACAATATAAAATATATCACTCTCTATTTAAGTAATTAAGCAATCATTCATCCATTGATCTCCCATTCAATTGCGCAGATTGCTTTTAATTTTAAGTGGATTAATTTGTGGGCTATTTTTGTGGTGGGTGCGTGTTCATTAACATTTGGATTGGGTGTTCAAACAATTGGATTGAGTGTTCATTGACAATTGGATTGGGTGTTCAAAGTAAGACTAGTCCAAAAAATTTACATGTATTCTAAGGAAAATTTTTTTTTGGGTGGTCAGTTGACTATGAAAGGACACACATGGAGCCACCTCTACACCATTGAGGACTGACCTGGCCATGTGCTCGTCACCCAAGGTGGTTACCCAAGTGTATCTTACACTCGCTTACTTGGGGACCAAGTAAGGTGTAGTCTACAAAAGGGAAGAGATATCAACCTAGAGAGGTACACCGTCCTTCTCGACCTTAACCTACCCTCCTTCTCCTATGTACTGACTTGACTATTGGAGGGTTACTGGGCTACACTAGCCCTAGTAACTTATTGCAAGTATGGCAGAAGGGAGCGGAGCAACCAAGGAAGGAACCAGAGCCCACGTACATCACAGATCCCTACAAATCAAACCCCTACATCTTGTATATATCGAACATGGTCCTTCTACTTGATTTGGACACAAAGTCGTTCTACTAGATAGATCCATCGGTAGATGATAGATTTGTGCCTGAAAAAGTTGACAAAAATTCTAAAAATTAACTAGATAAATATCAAACCTGGTATTGATTTGAAATATATGATGTAGAGAAAATATGCATTCAAGCTTTCCAAATCTGGGGCCATGGTGTGGACAAAATAACTCATTCAATTAGTGAATTGGATTCCTCAACTTCCTAAAGGAGAGCCTCTCCCTCTAACTTTCTAAACCCTAGCTGCCGCTTCACTACTCTCCTCCCCTCCCTCTTCCTAAATAGGGTGACCGGGGGTAGGGGACTTCCTCTTCCCCCCTCTCTCTCTCTACTTGAAATCTATCCCCTTGATTTCTGAGAGTTCCGATGTCAACAGATCGAACTGTGTCGCCAGAGCAATTCGTCTATGTCCTCTTTCGTCCGATCTTTCTCACCATGTGCTTTTCTTTTCAATCGTTCTACACTTCCATTGAAGTTATCAGACTGGCCCGTTCTTGTCGTTATGGGCATTGCATAGGTTCGAGCCCTTACAGGGGCATAGTTTCTTGGGACGGGGATAGCAGTTGGTGGTGCTGTACGATGGGGTGTGGCTGCTGTGGTAATTGTGGTTCCGTTTTGTCGGTGTTTATGGGCGACTAGATTTAGGTGTGATGATCTGCGGGTTTTCTGTTTTGTTGATGTCTTTTCGGTTCTTTCTATTTTCTCTCCCATTGAGGGAGCTTTCCTAATCCCTATGTGGGTTTATTGTTGGTTGCTTCGCTAGTGTTGTGCTAATCGGAGATGTTCTCCATATGTTTTGCACATTAGGTTGTGTGAAGTCCTGAATATTCTGCGTAGTGTTTAGGCCTCCATTGTGGTTGTTATATTTCTTCTTTTTGGATGGCTACCATTTCATTGTTAGTCCTTTGTTATCGATGAATCCTATCGATTGAAAAAATATATATGGGGCCATGGCTACGAGGACTTTGCATGTGGTAATTCTTCTCTCAGAAAAATTGCTGGAAAGATTTGCAAAGCGGTTGAAAATTC
Source organism: Rhododendron ovatum (assembly GCA_019656835.1). Taxonomy (NCBI): domain Eukaryota; kingdom Viridiplantae; phylum Streptophyta; class Magnoliopsida; order Ericales; family Ericaceae; genus Rhododendron; species Rhododendron ovatum. The sequence goes on along the minus strand of CM033796.1, from coordinate 8,062,671 downwards.
TAAGGCCATTAATAGAACGGCCCCACCGGCGACCACAAATGTGGAAATTTCTTCTTTTTGTTTTTAGCTGTTTTCCCTTTCTTTCTTTTTGTTTTTAGGTCTCTTTCTTACCATATTGTTACTTTGTTTTTGTGTGTCAAGTATCTAACTGTAAATTAACTTGTATTTCGATTTTGTAAGGCAATTAGAATGGTTGCTTAATTATGCTTAATTAGGAAAGAACAGAAATTTGGCATCTGGAGATGGGTGGGTAGGAAGTTATAAGCTTGGCACCTCCAAAGTCCTAACCATAAGAGACCGCATTCTCAAACGATCCTATTGAGGTCTTTTTTGAGCCATTTTTAGTTCAATTCAATAATCAAAATTGTTCATTATTTAAAGCTCGTGAATAACATGAATCATGCCCTCAATTTCAGTTATACAATATTATTCACTATTATTTCACAATCATATTTATCATTTCACAATCCTTTTTCGGTGGTCTTGGGTGCTTTATGCCGGTGTGCCCTTGTTTTGTTTAATCTTTGTATCTTTTTGCTTAACAAAACAAAATCATATTTATCTTAAAAACTGGATTTATTTAGAGAAGAGACGTTGGTAATTTAACATCAACACAGTGTTAATCAAGGAGGGGGGTGTGCGTGTGTGTGATTTCTTATATATGCATAAAATTCAAGCTTTACAGATATGGGGTCACGGCAATAAAGACTTCCTTCTGTCCCAAATCTGGGGTCTCCGCTATAAGGACTTCCTTTGCTCAAGATTTGTGGAAACTCTTGCTAATCCGAAAGCGTGTTTGACTACTGGAATTTCCATTTGCGACGGTTTATTATGTAGACGTGGAGAAATTTTTCATTGCCGGGTGGATACCAAGTCACCCGGCTGACGTGCGTGGTGCCCGAGCGAGCACATTCGAGCCATCAAAAAGTGTTTTAGCCGGACAGTCCAAATTGAAACACTCTCTCTCCTTTTTCTCTCTCTAAATCGGAGCCGTCCAAAACCGAAATGGACGGCCCGGATGCACCGAGTGGGCACCACGTGGTACCCGCTTGGCACTGAAAAATTTCTCGTAGATGCCTATGAAAAGAAAATTTGGGTGTGAAAATCAATTTAATCGAATTCTCCTCATATACATCAACTTTTGGGGCTAAATGGGCTTTTTTTTAGAAACAAAGTGGTTAATATCAACAAAATTGTCCATTCATTAAACTTTACACAACCACTACCTCTACCACCACCGCCGCCGCCGCCGCCACCACTAGCACCACCTCCACAATCGCCACCACCACACCACCACAACCAGCACACCACCACCACCACAGCCACCAACACGCCCGCACGACCACCTCAACCACCACGCCGTCACCACCACCACCACAATGTCGCAACCTCCAACACAATTATCACCATCACGCTGCCACCACAACCACAACCACCACCACTCCACCACCATCACCACCCAACCCCCACCACCACCACTACCACCACGATGCACCTCTACCAACATGTGGAGGGAAAGGACACCACCATTGCTCCACCACCTCAACCACCACCACGCCCCCACCACCACATCCACCACCACCACCACCATCACCACAATGCCGTCCCCACCACCACCTCAACCACCACAACGACGACGCCACCACCACCTCAACCACCACCACCACGATGCCACCACCACCTCCACCACAACCAACATGCAGCCAGCACCTCCACCATAATGCCGCCCCCACCACAACGGCCCAACCACCACTACCACCACCACTACCACCACAACGCCGTAACCACCACCACTCTACCACCACCGTCGCCACTGCAACCATCACTCCACCACCACCATGCCCCCAACCCCACCACCACACCACAACAACGCCACCGCCACCGCCACCACTACCACCACACCGCCACCACCACCACAATGCCGCAACCTCCACCATAGTTACCACCACCACCACTCCACCAACGCCGCCGCCGCCACCATAACCCCGCCCCCACCACCACCCCCACGACGATGCCACCACCACTACCACCACGACCACCACCACGCCGTCGCCACCACCACCACAACGGCGCCACCACCTCCATTACCGCTACCACCACCACAACGGTGTGACCACCACCACCACCATGCCCCCACCACCATCTCCACCATCACCACCACCCCTACCACCTCTATCACCATCACACCCCCACCACCACCTCAACCATCATGCCGCCGCCGCCACCACCACAATGCCGCAACCTCCATCGCCACAACCACCATCACTTCCTCTACCACCACCCCACCCCGACCACCACCTCCACCGCTACCACCACCATGACCACAATGACCACCACCACCACTTCACCACGCCACCACCACAATGACCAAATGCACTATACATACTTTTCGTTATATATTTAAACTGCAAATTATTAAATGAACACTAACGCTCATGACAATTTAGATTGCAAATTTGTAGTTTTAAATTGCAAATTTGTTAAATGAACACCAACGCTAGAGAAAATTTAAACTGTAAATTTATACTTTTTTACTGCAAATAAATGCACTTTCGTAAACTTTGTAGTCTAAAAGTACAAATATACAATCTACAAACAATTTTAGACTACAAACTATTAAATAAATACTACACCAATGAGAATTTAGACTGCAAATTGTTAAATGAACACCAACGCCAAAGAGAATTTGGACTGCAAATTTGCACTTTTAGACTGCGATTAAAGGCACTTTCATAAATTTTACAGTCTAAAATAGCAAATTTGCAGTCTATACACAAATTTAGATTGCAAATTATTAAATGAACACTAACGCTAATGAGAATTTCGACTGTAAATTTGCACTTTTAGACTGCAAATTTGTTAATTGAACAATTTTGCAGTTTAAAAGTACAAATTTGCAATCTACACACAAATTTAGACTGTAAATTTGCACTTTTAGATTGCAAATTTGCACTTTAGACTGCAAATTTGTTAATTGAACACCAACGCTAGAGAAAAATTAGATTGCAAGTTTGCACTTTTAGACTGCAAATAAAGGCACTTTCTCTAACTTTGCAGTCTAAAAGTGTAAATTTGCAGTCTACACACAAATTTAGACTGCAAATTATTAAATGAACACTAACACCAATGAGATTTTAGATTGTAAAGAGAAAATTTAGACTGCAAATTTGCACTTTTAGACTGTAAATAAAAGCACTTTCTTAAATTTTGCAGTCTAAAAGTGTAAATTTGCTATCTACACATAAATTTAGATTGCAAATTATTAGATGAATACTAATGCCAATGAGAATTTAGACTGCAAATTTGTAACTTTATACTGCAAATTTGTAAATTGAATACCAATGCCAGAGAAAATTTAGACTGCAAATTTGCACTTTTAGACTGTTAAAAAAGGTACTTTAGTAAACTTTGCAGTCTAAAAGTGCAAAATTTACAGTTTACATACAAATTTAGGCTGCAAATTATTAAATAAATACTAACACCAATGAGTATTTAGACAGCAAACTTGCACTTTTAGACTGCAAATTGTTAAATGAACACCAACATCAGACAAAATTCAGTCTGCAAATTTGCACTTTTAGACAGCAAATTAAGTCACTTTCATAAACTTTGCAGTCTAAAAGTGAAAATTTGTATGCTACACACAAATTTAGACTGCAAATTATTAAATGAACACTAACGCCAATGAGAATTTAGACTGCAAATTTGCATTTGTCGACTGCAAATTTATACTTTTAGACAACAAATTTGTTAATTGAACACCAATGCCAGAGAAAATTTAGACTGCAAATTTGTACTTTTAGACTACAAATAAAGGCACTTTCGTAAACTTTACAATCTAAAAGTGTAAATTTGCAGTCTGCACAAAAATTTAGACTGCAAATTGTTAAATGAATACTAATGCCAATGGGAATTTAGACTGCAAATTTGTACTTTTAGACTTCAAATTTGTTAAATGAACACCAACGCTAGAGAAAATTTAGACTGCAAATAATGGCATTTTCGTAAACTTTGCAGTCTAAAAGTGCAAATTTGCAGTCTATACAAAAATTTAGACTGCAAATTATTAAATGAACACTAACGCCAATGAGATTTAGACTGTAAACTGCAAATTTGTTAATTGAACACCAATATCAGAGAAAATTTAGACTGCAAATAAAGATACTTTTGTAAACTTTGCAGTCTAAAAGTGCAAATTTGCAGTCTACACACAAATTTAGACTACAAATTATTAAATAAACACTAACACCAATAAGAATTTAGACTGCAAATTTGCATTTTTAGACTGCAAATTATTTTCTTAAAAGACTAATGCCAATGAGACATCAAAAAAGCAAATGTGACCCAAAAGGAAGGTGAATTACTAAAGAAGAAGTGGTGGTGGTAGAGTGGTGGCGGCGGCGGCGTAGTGGTGGTGTTGGTGATGGTGGAGTGGTGGTGGCGGCATGGTAGTCGTCATTGCGTTGGCGGTGGTGGTGGTTGTGGTGGCGGCATGGTGGTGGTCATTGTGCTGGTCGTGGCGACGTTATGGTGGTGGTGGTGGCAGCGTGGTGGTGGTGGTGGAGTGGTGGTGGTTGTGTTGGCGGCGTGGTGGTTGTCATTTCGGTGGTGGTGGTGGAGTGATGGCGATGGCGGTGGTGGTTATGGTTGTGGTGGTGGTAATTGTGGTGGTGGTGGCGGCGGCATTGTGGTGGTGGTGGTGGTGGAGTGATGGCGGTGGCGGTAGTGATGGAGTGGTGGTGGTGGTGGTGGAGTGATGGCGGTGGCGGTAGTGATGGAGTGGTGGTGGTGGTGGCGGCGCTTGGTGGTGGTGGCAATTATAAGGAGGTATTCCCGAGCACATACATTTAGTTGCCGAACACGTGATATTTGGGAGCACGAGGTAAGTACGACTGGACTTATCGCCGGGCAGTTTGGTGAACAGCGATATGGACCAATGATATGGGAAGTCATTGATCCATGCAGTCTGTTCGGCTAATTGAAGGCCAATGACATGAGAAGTCAGTGGTGTAAACTAAACTGTTCGGCAGTTAGAGACATTCAGATTACGTTTGGACCAAGTTACATGTGAAGTCATTGGACCAGGTAATCTGTTCGGCAACGAGATGGCCGAACAAGGAAAGAACTCCAATCAAATTGTTGGAGCATGGGGAACATTCTGGAAGAATCCAGAATGTTCGTATTCCGTTAAGGAATAAGATCCCGAGAATATAGGATCTGAGAAAGATACCCAATGAGAATGGGATGTTCGGCCAATAAAGGAAAAGAATCCTAAAAGGACTCTTTTTCTATTAAACTGATAAAGGAAACGAGAATCCTTGATATCCTGGGTTTCCTATACGAGTTGGGAGTCCTATGGAAACAGGAATGCTTGGGCAGCAAGCATACGCAAATCTATAAATATGAGGTAAACCTAGAGGCAAAAGGTACGCAATACACTGCATTCTTATTGCTTTCCTACTGATAATTAGGGTTTGATTTCTAGTACGTGAGACTAACAAAGGCATCGGAGGGCCTTTGCCACGAGAGGCAGAGGTGCACTCACCCCTCGTCCATTTTGCAGATTAGGGTTCAGACGACGAATTAGGGTTCCGGTGAAGAGGCACGAATAAGCCGTTGCAATCCAATTGAACCAAGCATCAATTGTTTTCATCCCCCTACAGCAATTGCAATGGAGGTGGCGGCGCTGTGGTGGTGGTGGTGGTGGTGGCGGCGGCGTGGTGGTGGTGCTAGCGGTGGCGGCGTGGTGGTAGGTGGAGGTGGTGGTGGTGGTGGTGGTAGGGTGGTGGAGGGGAGGCGTGGTGGTGGTGGTGGAGTGGTGGTGGTGGTGGCGGCAACGTGGTGGTGGTTATGTAGTCGCAATAAGATTGAAAAATATGAAAAAATATATTTTTTGTATTAGCCAAACAAAGCCCTTATTTATTTTATAGAGGCTATTTTTGTCATTGAAATTATTAGGAGACTAGAGGTGTTAAGAACTTTAGAAGTGGACTGGATGTGTTAGAAACATGTTATGGTGGACCTATCAAAAATTCTCCCATGTTCGAACATATATAAGGAAAACATAATTCTAGTCGTCTCATTAATTTGGTGCAACTTGTATGCAAGTCTTTGTTTGGACGTGTAGAATTTGAATACTAGTACATGAGGTCTTAATTGAGTATGTGGAATCCAAGGAAAATTAGGTTGAATTTTCAAAAATAAGTCGGGCTAAATTTTAGGGAGAATTTTAAAATTAGGTTGAATTTTAGGTTGAATACTGGTACATGCGGTCTTAATTGGGTCTGTGGAATCCAAGGAAAATTAGGTTGAATTTCCAGAAATAAGTCGGGCTAAATTTTAGGGAGAATTTTAAAATTAGGCTGAATTTTAGGGAGAATTTTCAAATTCTACACGTCCAAACAAAGACTTGCATACAAGTTGCACCAAATTAATGAGACGACTAGAATTATGTTTTCCTTATATATGTTCGAACATACTCCGATTGAGAACTCAAACCACACACCAACATGAGTCTCCTAACCAAATCTCTCTCTATTTCTGTCCTACCCTTATTTCTCTCTCATCCCATTGCTTCACATCAAAGCCCTTGCCCTTGACACAACCCCATCCCGTAGTCTTGTTAACTCCATTAATGTTGCTAGCAATGAGACCGATTTGCATGCATTATTGGCCTTCAGGTTGAATATTTTCCGAGATTATCAATAGGCTTTGAGCTCATGGAATGAGTCTTTCCATTTCTGTCACTGGGATGGTGTCCAATGTAGTCATCAACACGAACGAGTCACCGCTATAGACCTAACATCCAGAGGTCAAGTGGGCTCTCTGTCTCCTTATATCAGAAACCTCAGCTTTCTGCGGGAGCTTAGTCTCGGAAACAACACTTTTACAGGTGCAATTCAACTGAACTCGGTAGTCTTTTCAGACTAGAGAAACTGAGTCTGACCTTTAACGGTTTCGAAGGCAAAATTCCAACAAGCCTATCACGTTGCTCCAATCTCAGGTACCTTTCTTTAACTGAAAATAAGCTAATTGGAGAGTTCCCAAAAGAACTTGGTTCTTCAATGCCGAGACTCGTTACACTCTATTTTAGTAAAAATAATTTGACTGGAGGGATTCCTCCGTCATTTGGGAATCTTACTTCTCTGCTAAACTTGAGTGCCTCTTTCAATCCGTTGGGAGGAAGTATTCCAAATGATTTGGGTCGATTGAAAAATTTAAGGCACTTGTGGTTGGGTCACACTGAAATTTCAGGTACTATCCCTCCTTCCTTATACAACCTATCGTTGCTGGAGTCATTATCTGTGTCGTATAATCGACTTCAGGGTAGTCTTCCACAGACATTCGGTTTCATGTTCCCTCATATGCAGATCCTTCAGCTAAATCGCAACCAATTTAATGGTCCACTTCCACTTTCAATATCCAACTCCTCCAAGTTGTTACAACAGTACTCATGTTGGGTTTTAATAATTTCAACGGAAAAGTAACAAATGATTTCGGAAGCCTAAAAAACCTCCGCGAGATAACTCTAGATATGAACAATTTTGAAGCTAAGGGATCTAATGGACTAGCCTTTCTTAGTTCTTTAACCAACTGTAGCAATTTGAGAGTGGTAAGTATGGGGAAATGTCAATTTGGAGGGGTATTACCGAACTCTCTGGGTAATCTATCACTCTTTCTCTTTTGGTTACTACTAGGCGGAAATAAATTTCATGGATCTATTCCATCAACGATAGGAAACCTTGTGAATCTGGAACACTTAGGTCTAAATGAAAACCTATTCACCAGTCCAATTCCCGATAGCGTAGGTTATCTCCACAAGTTGCGAAGGTTGATATTTAGTACCAACACTATCTCCGGTAAAATTCCAGACTCTATTGGAAATTTGTCATTCCTGAATTAACTTTACTTGTGGGAAAACAGACTAGAGGGAGCCATACCCGCGAGTCTTGGCAACTGTCGGAATTTATTAACGGTGGCACTAACTGATAACAACCTTAGTGGTACAATACCAAGACAACTTTTGATGGTCTCTTCCCTCTCAATTGGATTGTACCTAAATCGCAACCGTTTGTCTGGATCCTTGCCACTCGAGGTTGGAAATCTCAAAAATTTAGTATTAATCGGTATCTCCGAGAATGGTTTGTCTGGTGAAATTCCTCAGAGTCTTGGTAGTTGTAGTAGCCTTGAAAACCTGTATATGCAACACAATTTCTTTCAAGGATCTATTCCTTCCTCAATGGAATCCTTGAGAGTTATTCAAAATTTGGACCTTTCCGGCAACAACTTGTCTGGTCAAATTCCGATATTTTTAAGGACATTTACCCTGAAGAGTCTCAATTTGTCTTTCAATAATTTCGAAGGAGAGGTACCAATGAAGGGTGTTTTTACAAATGCAAGTGCAATATCAGTTGCCGGAAACTATAGGCTTTGTGGTGGCATTTCTGCACTACGACTACCTCAGTGCCCCACGAAAAAATCAAGAAACACGAAGTTTCATTCATGGACGTTAGGGATCGTGGTAGCAACGATACTCGTTGGTGTAATCGTAGTTTCATCTTTTGTCATACGTTCATTCAAGAAGAAAAGAAAGACCAAACCTACAGTTTCATTGTTGAAAGATCCATTCTTGAAAGTCTCTTATGGAGAACTTCTCAAAGCAACTGAAGGTTTCTCTTCGGCAAATCTGCTTGATTTTGGTAGTTTCGGTCGTGTGTATAAAGGTATTATTGAACAAAACAGGGAGTTAGTTGTTGCGGTCAAAGTACTTAACCTTCAAACTCGTGGCGCTACCAAGAGTTTCATGGCAGAGTGCGAAGCCTTAAGAAATATTCGACACCGAAACCTCATTTCGATCATAACATCTTGTTCTAGCACGGATTTTCAAGGGAACGAGTTTAAAGCTCTAGTTTACGAGTTCATGCCGAATGGAAGTCTAGATAATTGGTTGCATCCAATTCCGAGTTCAAATTGTCATGCGGGACGTGAGTTCGTGGGTCTCAATCTTCAGCAAAGAATAGACATTGCGAGTGATGTAGCTTGTGCTCTTGATTATCTTCACCATCATTGCGGAAGGCCAATTATTCATTGCGATTTAAAGCCGGGTAATATCCTTCTTGACGGTGACATGGTTGCTCATGTTGGAGATTTCGGTCTAGCTAGATTTCGTGCAGAGTTCACCACTCCAAGTACAAGTAGTTCAACTGCAATAAAGGGAACCATTGGATATGCAGCTCAAAGTACTTTAAATCTTCCTCTTCTAATATCTAGACTAGACATTTTAGACACGATGAAAGGATTGAATTGACATTGGGTTTTGATCTGTCCATGCCATTTGAGATGTGGAAATAATTTTTCATTGTTATTTTGAAACAAATCACATTCAAAATTTTCATATTCGAATGACAATGGTAAAATAAGAGGTTGAAGTATAACTTTGACATAGAAAAGAGCCAGTGTTACGTAGACATGAAATTAAAAAAGAGGGTACTTTCGACCAATAAAAGAGAAAAAAAGAGGGGACCACCCATTGCATGTTAGTGTAAATGTACTACTCCCTCCGTTCCATAATATTTGGCATTTTCAGGAACGCGTGACATTTTTAAATTGCATATATCTTTGAATCCATAATGTTTTAGGTGATTTTTTAAACTTTGTTTAATAGAACAAATTAAATTCTATCAAACAAGATCCATATTGTTTATAAAAGAAGGAAGAGACCTACTGACATGATGATAACAAGGAAGAGACCTACTGACATGATGTTTGAAGGAGACCTTAACCTTCACAACTTTACAAGGATTGCCTTGCCTCAACGTGTAATGGAGATTGTAGATCCTATGCTCTTAACCAAGGAGAGAAATGGCAGCAAAATGATGGAGTATCTTATCTCCGTTATAGAAATAGGACTGGCATGCTCCACCGAATTCCCAAAAGACCGAATGAGCATCGATGTTGTACTCCGTGAGCTTCATCTGGTCAAGAACAATATTTTGAAGGTAAGCAATTAAAAATCTTACTCAATATTTTTTAAATTCATCCTTCTCTTAAATCTTCACTTTTTCTTTGCCATTGGCTTTAATCCTCTATGGTTTTACCTTGCTAGACTGACATGGATAGCTAGACAATGTTGATAACTCGAGGTGTATCAGTCAACATACGCACACCTTGATTAATATCAAGGGACCAATCCCACTTCCATCAGACAATGTTGGAAGCAAGCAAGAATCCAATTACCTTGGCAATGTTCACCATGACCCCACAGAATGGGTATACTAAACAAGACTCAATTTGATTAATGGTGTGACCAATAATGCTTTCATCTTAAAGTTGTAGAATTATATGTTAGGACCAATATTTCGTAAATTTCAATGTATGTCTTCGACTTCTATTATCTTGTTCGGTTCGCCTCGTTTATATTTGCTTTTCTTTTCGAATTCTATCTGCGCATTTACTCTACCTTTTCAATTTGGACTAGAAGGCAAATATAATATATATACTATTTATTTAGGTTTGTTCAGTTCTTTCTTTTTCATCTTTCCATAATCCTCTCTGTAGACACCCCAATCTGGGCTTTCAGATTAATTTACTTACGATTTCTGATTCCCCGATGATGAAACGGATCAAGACACCCCGGGAATGACAAGTGTTTGAGCTTTGAGTGTTTGAAAAACCTTTGAACCTAACCCAATCCTAAGCCACTTCTAAAGGCCAAAAATCCTACTGTCACGCGCTGCTCCCAGACCCTCGCGCGATGGTCAAACTGCCAGGTGGTGGTCAACAGTCAAAGCTTAACCGTTGACCCACGCGCGCCAGGGCGAAAAACCATCGCTCATCCTCGCGCGATGGTCATTCTGCCAGGTGGTGGTCAACAGTCAAAGTTTGACCGTTGACCCTCGCGCGACAGATTGACTCCGTCGCGCGACGGACCAAACTGCCACCAACCTTTCTTAAGGAGGACAGTTGGCCACCAATGCAACCTCAGCCAGGCCTCGTGGACTGGCTAAAGTCCTCTGTTCACAACCCATACCTACCTCCCTTTCTCCCTATATATACCCCCATGGTTCATTCATAAAAAAGGTTCAAATTTTTCAAAGGGTTACTAAGTATCAAATTCCAAATGATACAAACCCTAATCTCCCAAGAACATAGCTTGTTCTTCCACCATTCAAACACCTCAATCAAACATCAAAGCTCGAATTCACCTTTCAAACCCAAAATCAAAGGTATAGCATACCTATTGTTTTCTGTTATGATCCCTGAGGGGAGTTGGCAGGGCCATGGCTGGTAATCAATACCAGTCTTAGTCCTAAAGCTGGCAAGGTTTCAAAAACCGTCGAGGCAAGAACCAGCGAGCGATGGACCCAGTTACGCGCGCGACTGTCCTTGTCATTGCGCGACGGTCCTCGTGGGGATTGGTGTCTTGCTATTTTTGTGTATTTATTTACATATAGATCACTGTTAAGCATATTAAAAACCAGTTTACTGCTTTCCTTTGTTAGAAACTGCTAGCTTGTAGTTAATTTGCATTTTTGCTGTTAAGGAGTACCCTTGGGATCATTCTGGACCTGACCCAAAACCTAGAAATATGTAAACCAGACACTGGTCAAATGGCTCAAAGCATCGCGCGCTAGGGCGGGAGCATCGTGCGCCAGGGTGCACCCTCGCGCGACAGTCTTCCTCTTACTAGTGAGTGGCCTTGCATGGGTAGCTCGGCTTTAGGCCATTATTTTGTCCCCACACTGTTTATGGGGTGTTTTATTAATTTGTAGGGCTTTACAGCTTTTAAACTGTATATTATGATGCTTATAACTGCTTGATTTGTCCTGGGTGTGCACTGGTCCTTCCAGAGCCCGGAGGGTTTGAGAATAAGAGTTGTGGGTTTGAACTCACCGGCGCGCGCATGTCTTGGAGTTGTGCGCGCAGGAGTGAACAGCATGCAGTGACTTATTCAGTGCATGCTGGTTTCTTCCTGCGCACGTCACTCCAAAACAGGGGCCTCCCAGTTTGTTTGAACTCTCACATCAGTCTGTTCTCATCCTATACTAACTGTTCATCCATGGTATCATTCACATCTTGCAAACATGTTATAGTTTTAATCCCCAATTAACTGTTCCCCCGCCCTAATTGGCTAAAGAATTGATTAATCAAATAGAATCGCAAACAAACATTTTTCGCAAATGCCTAAATAGAGACCAATCTCTGGATTGGGCGAGAGGGGTGCCATAAAACCCTTCCCCTCTCGTAACCTGGCTCCCGAACCCAGATATGGTTATAACAGACCAGTGCCTTCACTTTTTCAAATCAAACAGCGCGGCAAGTGCTTCGAAATAGGATTCCTTGGGTGTCAGACCTTCAAACCCAAGTGACGACTCCGTATTTTGCGAGCGCTTGTCATCCAACTTAACGCTCCCTCGAACCGGCTTTTTAGGAAGGAACGGAATTCTTTCCTGAAAAGGGCACGCTGCCCACAGTGGCGACTCTGCTGGGGATATCAAATCAATATTAGTCTATACTTAGAATTTAATACGCTTGAGAACAATCCCACAAAAGTATGTCAAAATAGTGAGCTTCGCGCTGCTAAAGAAAAGGTTGGTGATTTAACAGGACCTCGTGTCCGGCCATCCTGACTGGGGTTTTTCCAATTGTTCTCTTGTGTAGTTTCTTCTAAGTATTGATTAAATAAAGAGAGTCAAATTTGAAAAGGTATTTTCGAATTTGCGATTCTGTTCATTAATCAACTTTTTAGCATTTTCATGTGCATCGATGTTGGATAGCCGCGTTGGAGCATTTTGGCAAGTCGGCACGGTTTACCGACGCCCGGAGACCCCGAATGCCTGACAACCTTTGACGATGATAAGTCATTCTGCCATTCAACTGTTGCTCTGCAGCTACACAGGCAGCGGGAGGTATATCATGGCTATAGTCCGAGGAACTCCCTCAAACCAAAATCAGCTTCTGCATATATAAAGCATTAGAACTCTCCAAACTAGGACAGGTATCTGCAGGGTAAGATCTACTTGCATCTAACCCCTATATACTGTCGACGTGTTGCTGCTTTCCCTATCGCATGCACTGTACAAATATATCGTTTTGCGTAGGAGTATGTTTAGGGCAGCTTCTAGGTTGTCTCTCTTTCAACTCTATCTTATACTTATTAGGACGCTGCTAGGCCCGATGAAGAGTCATGCATTTTGATATTGCATGTTATCAATTTTCAAAGTCCTTAGATCAACAAGACTTTGGGAAATCAAGACTTTCTAAGTCCTTGTCTAATGCCCGATCGAGGTTTCAAACAGAAAATGAGGAACAACGGAGAGAATACCGTGATGATTATACCACCTTGGTTATCATGTACAGCACGTACACCGTTTAGGCTATGGCGCTGTATTGCCTACGCCGCCCCGGTTCTGGTATCACGTCATCTACACCGAGTTGTTCTGACTCCAAAGTTGAAACTTCGAGAATGGAATAGTGAAAGGCTTAGACTATTTTGACATCTCTTAGTGTTAGTTGATCTATTCAAAGGATACATCTCGAAAAGAAATTTGAGGATTCTGGCAGCGTCCGAACATCATAAGATAGACTCGTCTGTAGTTGTAGAGTCCAGGAGGACACTGATGACAATGTGTACATTGCATTATTCTTGTACACAGCTTCCTGTAGGAACGTCACTGAGCCTTCAATTGCTTTTTAGTCTAGTTCAAAACCATTGCACAAACAAGAGAGTACCGAAAGAAAGAGCCAAACCTGCTTGGGAACGTCTGCCGAGGCTGTTACATCTTCGCTTCCAAGGTCATATTGCCTTCCTCGTCATCAATCCAGGATGGCAGCACAAATGGAGCTGGCTAATCTCAAGAAAGCTATAGAAAAATTGGGTCACAAGATGGACAAACAAATGGTTATGGTCCAGGGACTAGTTGGCCTTTTTACCTCCACAGGACCACAGCCCCGCAACCAGTTATGGGGCAAGTCATGAAACCCTCTCAAGTCTGCCATACTTCTGCGGTTGGGATCAAGTTATGCTCAAAGGACATGTTTAAAGACCTGGCTGAATTTCATGAGGCCATGACCTACCCAAAGGAGGATGCTAGGTCCTTATTCACAACCATTACGAAGGGGAGGACATGCTAAGTGATGAATTCAACCCCAAAGGCAAAAACATGCATCCTGTTGATAAGGCAATGTGGTGCAATTGTAAAGCAAACAAGGGTTCCACTTTGAATTCTCAATTCACTCACCGGAGCCCACCAAGGACTTTCTCATGCTTCTCTGCACCTTTGGCCTCGATTTATAAGAAGCTCCTAAATGCTAGTTCCATCAAGCCCCTCAATCCAACTCCAATACCCAAAAATCCTTCTGCCAATTTCAAACATAACCTCTGCTTCATCTACCATCAAACACCTCGCCATTCTACTAATACCTCCTTCCGACTTCGACATGCCATTCAAGATCTCATCGATTGTGGCATCATCACAACCCCACCTCCATCAACAGCCAATACTGTCTCCAAATCCTTTCCTCAGCCCAATTCTGGCTCGCAAGTTGGTCAGATATCCACTATCTCCACTCAAATCAACCCCACCACATTTAAACCTATCCCCAATATCATCCCAGAAATTCAACCCAAGCCGATTGTACCCATCCTGTCCAAGGTCGAGGAAAGCCTCCTGGCCACTGTTCGTGCAATTGAGACTTTCTCTGCCAACATCTAGACTGACAGTAATGAGGAGCTTATAAAGGAGCAGACCGACGGGCTGAGGTCCATTATTCATGAGAACACCAAGTAGGCTTGGTCGAAGAAGCTGAGGAAGCCGAAGTGCTGTTGCTTGGGCCTGACACCTGCTAGATCCTACCTCTTTTTGTGGAAGCTAAGGGTAGCTATTAAAATTGCGTTTTCAAAATTGCATCCAGTTTGCATTGTCACTCTTGAGTTTGACACAGTGTCTGTCAAATCGTCTAAGTCTAGCTCAGAGTCGGAGGTTGTGCCTCTTGGCCTTCCACGTCGTAGCTTTTGTTTCAAGTTTTGAGTCTGTTGTACTTGGCAACCCCAGGGCTTTCTTTATGATATGCATTATCTTGCTTCTAAGTAATTTGCTAGCTTTTATATAAACTGTGTCGACCCTGTCGACGAAGGGATGGATTTCGATGGGAATATCCCTAAGGAAATGTGTTCCTTTGCTGAAAGGGAAGACGAAAGGCATGCTCAGCCTATTAATTGAAATAGTAGTTTTCAAATAAACTTGAAAGATGAAGTAGACCTCCAAATAATTCAAACTAGTTCAACATTGTCCTCAGAGGAGCATTGCGCCCGGTCAGATAGGCTCGAAGAGTTCATCGACATCTTGGCATGGTTTCTCAAAAGACACGCCTGGTATTGATCCTGAGATAAAGAAGTGTCAAATCCTTTGCTACCGGATGACAAGCCAGAAAGTAGAAGCTCAGAAGGTCCAGTGCCTCATACCATGAGCAAGTTTGTAGGAACAGCGTTCCACCAACCACAAGTTAGAAAGTTCAAAATTGGCCTAGAGCAAGGCATGTCAACTAAAGCACTTTGGACCTTGCATCCATTTCATCTGGGGGTGCGGCCATTTCATTGACCTCGGCGGCAATAAATTCAAATACCTTGGTTAGCATGGATTAATTCAAAAGTCTTTTCCCTGAGAGAAGCTCGTTGGGTTGAAAACCCCAAAGGTGGGCAGTTCCAAGCAAAACTTAGAGCAACCTGCTAGACCAAAAACCTATAAAGGTGGTCCAGGCAAAAGTAAAGGCAATATTTGAAAGCTTGCTAGATCGAAGACCCGAATGGGCGGTTAGGCAAAAGTTAAAGCGTAGAAGGTGAAGAAAAACACTCGAGTGAACCTTGGCCTGAACTACATTTTGACCTAATTCCCAAAATGGGATACGTAGGCGGTTTCTCATTAAGACTCGGTCACAATCTATCAATTGGATCCATGGTTGACGTTTGGTACACATCAAAGGTCGAAAAGGATCGAAGATCAAGCTGCATGGGAGGAGTCTGAAGAGGGAAACCTTTCATCTTTCGATTTTATTTTCAACTACTATTTCAATTTCAAAGCTGCGCAAAAGCCTTAAAAGATTTTAAGCATAAAAAATAGAACGAAATGCTTGCGAGGCCTAACGGCTCACAGTTTGTTCTAAATTCAGCGAAGTCGAGTGTGAGCAGCTACAACGGACTTATAGCCATGCACGCTAGTTTGAGATTCATGCGCGTTTGTTCAAAAGTGATGTGCATTGGTCTCAAGCCTGTGCGCGCTTCTTCAAATCGAGCAGCATTTAGAAGCAGTCAGCTACTGTCTTCTGCTCATCTTTATCTATCTCAAGTTCAAAGCACTTTGAATATCATTCAAGGGGCTTTTGCCAAGTTTTTGTCATGCTGCACGGGTCATGTGGACCTAATGTGACTGCACGGGGGTGTCTGTTTCAGTCGGGCCTATATGAGTCATCATTTGCATCTTATGTCCGTCTTTGTAGCATTTTTCAAGTCTTTCAATCCATTGTCATTTCGGGATGTTTTTCTCGATTTCGTCTGTTATGTAGGTCTTTGTGCCTATATTGGCCTTGCAAGCGTCAATTTCGCCTTTCTAAGGGACTATTTGAGTTTTGGTTCATTAATGCCCAAAATTTCATTATTTTCCATGTGTCTAAGGATCCGCATCGTATCTTGGGGCTCTTTCTCCCTTTTTGTTTGAGCTAGGCGCGTTGGTACATATAAGTGTGTCTGTGTGCTGACTCAGTTCACTTGTCAATGCAAATAGATATTAGCGGTTAGTTTTTGTCCATAAACTGGAAAAATGTAATTTTTATATTGCTACCCTAGCTTCCGTAATCTACAAGCAGTGAAATCTCTTGGATAGCAAGGGCAAGTCAGCCTGAGGCCAAGCAAAGCATATCTATAGGGCACATCTGCCCAGGCATCAAAGAAAGGGCATGCAGGCCCAATGCCACACCGCTAAATGTAAACTAGGCACGCCGGCCCACTCAATGTCTCTCTGTCTAGATGCGCATCTCAAGAGCAAAGGCAATAACGTAATGGGGCTCAGTGGTAGTCTTTAAGCATCGTTGTCCTCCTAGGAGCCGCCCTTAACTAGCATCTGTATTTAATATACATATGATTGCATATTGTATATCAAATGTTTAAAGCATGTAAATTTTATGCGGGAATCGCTTCTTTGGGATAGTGCAAGTATGGGGGAATGCCACACGCCACTTTCCTTATCTCGTTTGCCATGGTAACCATTAAGCACACAGCCTCGCTGTCCTACTCTGTTGGCACTTAGAATGCACTTTGAGGGATCAAAAATCAACCCAATCCACACTGTCTATTCCAAATCAATGATAGCCGGTCCTGTCAAATTGTTCAACGGCAAGATCATTCTGCACATTGATCTTCCCGTCTCCAGTTCAACGACAGCTGGTCCTGTCCAAATGTTCAACGGCTTGATCATTCTGCACATTGATCTTCCCGTCTCCGATTCAACGATAGCCGGTCTTGTCCAAATGTTCAACGGCTTGATCATTCTGCACACTAATCTTCTAGTCTCTAATTCAATGACAGCCGGCCCTGTCCAATCTACAATGGCTCGATCATTTAGACTGATGATCCGCCCAACCAATTCAACGACAGCCGGTCCTGTTCTATCCATGACGGCACGCTCATCCTGAAGTATGATCAGCCGGTCCTGTCCTATTCGAAACGGCACGTTCATCCTGAAGTATGATCAGCCGATCTTGTCCAATTATCAATGGCACGATCATTTCGAAGCATGGTCAACCATATCATCAACAACGGTCAGTCATATCGTCTGACTCAGTCATTCTCGATGGTTAGCCATATTATCAATAACAATCAGTCACATCGCCTGTCTCAGTTCATTCAGCGATAACAATTAGCCATATCTTCTGTCTCAGTCCATTCAGCGATAACAATTAACCATATCGCCAATCTCAGTCCATTTAGCGATGACAATCAGCCACGTCGCCTGCTCAGCCTATTCAGCGATAACAATTAGCCACATCGCCTGTCTCAGCCCATTCAGCGATGACAATCAGCCACATCGCCTATCTCAGTCCATTCAACGATGACAATCAGCCACATCGCCTGTCTCAGTCCATTCAGCAGTGACAATCAACCACATTGCCTGTCTCAGTCCATTCAGCAATGACAATCAATCACATTGCCTATCTCAGTCCATTCAGCAATGACAATCAATCATGTCATCTGTTTTAGTCCATTCAGCGATAATAATCAATCACATCGCCTGTCTCAGTTCATTCAGCGATAACAATCAGCTCCATCGTCTGTCTCAGCCTATTCAGCGATAACAATCAGCTCCGTTGTTTGTCTCAGTCCATTCAGCGATAACAATCAGCTCCATCGTCTGTCTTAGTCCATTCAGTGATGAGAATTAGCCACGTCGCCTGTCTCAGCCCATTCAGCGATAACAATCAGCTCCATCGCCTGTCTTAGTCCATTCAGCGATGACAACCAGCCACGTCGCCTGTCTCAGCCCATTCAGCGATAACAATTAGCCACATCGCCTGTCTCAGCCCATTCAGCGATGGCAATCAGCCACATCGCTTGTCTCAGCCCATTCAGGCAATGACAATTAGCCACATCGCCTGTCTCAGTCCATTCAGCGATGACAATCAACCACATCGCCTGTCTCAGTCCATTCAACAATGACAATCAACCACATTGCCTGTCTAAGTCCATTTAGCAATGACAATCAATCACATTGCTTGTCTCAGTCCATTCAGCAATGACAATCAATCACGTCGTCTGTCTCAGTCCATTCAGCAATGACAATTAGCTCCATCGTCTATCTCAGTCCATTCAGCAATGACAATCAATCATGTCGTCTGTCTTAGTTCATTCAGCGATGACAATCAACCACATTGCCTGTCTCAATCCATTCAGCAACAACAATCAACCACATTGCCTGTCTCAGTTCATTCAACGATGACAACCAGCCGCGTCACCTATCTCTGCCCATTTAGCGACGACAATCAGCCATCGTCTGTCTCAGTCCATTCAGCGATAACAATCAACCATCGTCTGTCTCAGTCCATTCAGCAATGACAATCAGCCATATCGTCCTATCCATCCACCGACGATCAGAATATCGTTCGATAGTCCACCAATCCGCAACTAATTGTTCCCCAGGAGAGTCCACCTCGACTTGCCTAGAACGATTACCTCAACTTCAGTCTAGCTTCACGCACATCTTTCACCAGCCTTATTGCTCTGCCTCGGATGGTCTTTGATAAGGAGATTGGCTTTGATTCCCAACAGATGGAGTTCAACTTGCCTGACGTGACCTACCCGTGTTTGTTGGAATGCTTCGTGCTGAGGATAGCTTAATCCCTAACAACGACGGCCTATCCTGTCCATATCTGCAACGACAGCCTGTCCTGTCCACATTCGATCAACAAGCGGCGATTCACTCATCCACTACTACTTCCATCCCTGGCAATGGACCGCTTGTCCATTCCACCAATCAGGTTCTTTAAGTTTACTTGTCTACTTTGCTAGTATGCTTTGTTCCGGATTGCCTTGAGGGTGTCTAGAAATCTTTGGCGTTACTTGTTCCAAGTCGATGGTGCTTCAAGTGCCGTCAAAGAGGGGCTACTATAGACACCCCAATCTGGGCTTCTAGATTAGTTTGCTTATGGTTTCTAATTCCTCGATGAAGAAACGGATCAAGAACACCCAGAGAATGACAAGTGTTTGAGCTTTGAGTGTTTAAAAAACCTTTGAACCGAACCCAATCCTAAGCCACTTCTAAAGGCCAAAAACCCTACTGTTGCACGCTGCTCCTAGACCCTCGCGCGATGCTTAAACTGCCAGGTGGTGGTCAACAGTCAAAGCTTGACCGTTGACCCTCGCGCGCCAGGGCACAACCATCGCGCGGTTGACTGACTCCATCACATGATGGTCAACCTGCCAGGTGGTGGTCAACAGTCAAAGTTTGATCATAGACCTTCGCGTGCCAGGGCGCACCCTCGTGCAACAGATTGACTCCGTCGCGCGACGGGCCAAACTGCCACCAACCTTTCTGAAGGAGGACAGCTGGCCACCAATGCAACCTCAGCCAGGCCTCATGGACTGGCTGAAGTCCTCTGTTTGCAACCCATACCTACCTCCCTTTCTCCCTATTTATACCCCCATATTTCATTCATAAAAAAGGTTCAAGTTTTTCAAAGGGTTACTAAGTATCAAGTTCCAAATGATTCAAACCCTAATCCCAAGAACATAGCTTGTTTTTCCACCATTCAAACACCTCAATCAAACATCAAAGCTCAAATTCACCTTTCAAACCCAAAATCAAAGGTATAGCATATCTACAGTTTTCTGTTCTGATCCCTGAGGGGGGCTGGCAGGACCAAGACTGGTAATCAATACCAGTCCTGGTCCTAAAGCTGGCAAGGTTTCAAAAACCATCAAGGCAAGAACCAGCGCGCAATGGGCCCAGTTAAGCGCGCGACTGTCCTTGTCATCGCGCGATGGTCCTCGTGGGGATTGGTGTCTTGCTGTTTTTGTGTATTTATTTACATATATATCACTGTTAAGCATATTAAAAATCAGTTTATTGCTTTCCTTTGTTAGAAACTGCTAGCTTATAGTTAATATGCATTTCTGCTGTTAAGGAGTACCTCTGGGATCATTCTGGACCTGTCCCAGAACTCAGAAATATGTAAACCAGACTCTGGTCAAATAGCTCAGAGCATCGCGCGCCAGGGCGGGAGCATCGCGTGCCAGGGCGCACCCTCGCGCGACAGACTGGCTCCTTTGCATGATAGTTTGCCTCTGACCAGTGAGTGGCCTTGCACAGGTAGCTCGGCCTTAGGCCATTATTTTGTCCCCACATTGTTTATGGAGTGTTTTATTAATTTGTAGGGCTTTACAGCCTTTAAACTGTATATTATGATGCTTATAACTGCTTGGTTTGTCCTGGGTATGCACTGGTCCTTTCAGAGCCCGGACGGTTTGAGAATAAGAGTTGTGGGTTTGAACTCACCAGTGCGCGCGTGTCTTGGAGTTGTGTGCGCAGGAGTGAACAGCTTGCAGCGACTTGTTCAGTGCATGCTGGTTTCTTCCTGCGCACGTCACTCCAAAACAGGGGCCTCCCAGTTTGTTTAAACTCCCACACCAGTCCGTTCTCATCCTATACTAACTGTTCATCCATGCTATCATTTACATCATGCAAACATGTTACAGTTTTAATTCCCGATTAACTGTTCCCCTGCCCTAATTGGCTAAAGAATTAATTAATCAAATAGAATCGCAAACAAACATTTTTTGCAAATGTCTAAGTAGAGACCGATCTCCGGATTGGGCGAGAGGGGTGCCATAAAACCCTTCCCCTCGCAGAACCTGGCTTCCGAACCCAGATATGATTATGACGGACTGGTGCCTTCACTTTTTCAAATCAAACATCGCGGCAAGTCCTTCGAAATAGGGTTCCTTGAGTGTTGGACCTTCAAATCCGAGTGGTGACTCTGTATTTTGCGAGTGCTTGTCGTCCAGCTTCGTGCTCCCTTGAACCGGCATTTTAGGAAGGAACGAAATCCTTTCCTGAAAAGGGCACGCTGCCCACACTCTCCTTGAGATAAAATTGAAACTTAATTCTATTCGCGAAAAAATGTCAAGATTAACAAATGAAAAAAACCACTTAGTTTGTAACGCCGCCAAAAAAAATCTCAATAAAAAAACAGTTTCATTGGATATCGATAGAAATCGAACCTTTGATATTATTTTAGATGGCAAACGTGATTATAAACATAAACTATATTTATGACGGACTAAACCATGATTCGTTTGCATATCTATCCATCTCCACTCAAGTTAATCATTTGCATTGACTTTTTTTTTTTTTTGCGTTGTCTACATTGAAACTCTGTTGGGACATACAAAATTTAAAAAAAGAAGATGATGTAAAATAAGTGGAGGCCCAATTTCATAATCAGTTAGACCAAGCCAAGCCCCGAAAGTTCAAACGGTGTTTAATTTCAGATTACTCAAATTGGCTAAATTCGAATGAGCTCGGAATAGGCCCAAACTTGGTGGGCTGACTTATTTTCGTGCTCCGGTTCATACCTAAGGTTAATGATGAATGGTGTTTTTCAGCCTAATTCCTTCGTTTAGGCTTTCAATTGCGTTATTTTACCGTTTTAGGAAAGATTTGTTTCGTTAATAACTCTTAGCCCGTAATTCCTTTTAAGTTAATTCTTTTTGGAAAAGTCTTGTTTTTCTTTCCCGTTTTCAGTTTTAGAAAAAGCCCCAAATTATGGGACTTTTTATTTTCTAAGTTTATTTTTAGGGTTTCTATGGTTTCAGCCAATATAATGGGTTGTAACCTAATGTTTATGAGAACTTTATAACTTTTATCAATAATATTGCAGAGATTCTCTCTCTTCTTTCTTGTGAGCAAGATTTGCTCGTTGCGACAAGTTGTTTATCTTGTTTGGACCAGTACTCTAACTAGTCTCTCGTGAATTCCGCTGCGTCAGAAGAAGTAATAATTAGATGTCCGAGCTAGCTTTGCACGCACATGGACTAATTGCGGAGCTTTGAAGTTAACAATGGAGCAAAACCTCTAGTGGTTTCAAAGGTTTAGAATGTTTGGCATTCTTGAGATTTCGACATGCGACTTTATGAAAGATAAGCACTTATTAGGTTTTTTATGTTCACTTGACCAAATCCCCGCAAACCCGGAGATTAAGTTTGGAAGGGGCTTGAGAGAGATGGGATTCAGAGGTGACCAGCTGTATGCTTCCTTCTAGATAATGTCCTCTTCTTCAACCCCACATAATTTAATTTTACGTTGACAATTCAACATACAAGACAAGTCTGCCACTAGATATTTCGATCAAATCAACACATCCAAATAAAGACTTGCAACTTGCGCCCATATTGATGAGAGTTCAAGTTACTTGGACCTTCAAGTTACATATTATAGTTCAAACACAATTAATGAGAGCTCAAATCAGACATGAAGATGAGTCCAGCAACCAAATCTCTCTCAATTGATCTCCTAGCCTTATTTCTTTCTCTCATCCAATTCCTTCAAAACAGAGCCCTTGCCCTTGACACAACATCATCCCTCAGTCTTATTAACACCATTAATGTTGCTAGCAACGAGACTGATTTCCATGCATTATTGGCCTTCAAGTACAATATTTTCCCACAATATCACCAGGCCTTGAGCTCATGGAATGAATCTCTCCATTTCTGTCACTGGGAAGTTGTCAAATGCGGCCGCCGACACGAACGAGTTACCGTTATAGACCTCACCTCCAGAGGTCTAACAAGTTCTTTGTCTCCTTATATTGGAAACCTCAGCTTTCTACGGGAGCTCAGCCTCATAAACAACACTTTTATTGGTGAAATTCCAACTGAACTTGGTAATCTTTTCAAGTTACAGATACTGAAACTCGCTTATAACGGTTTTGAAGGGAAAATTCCAAATCCGTGTCCGGACCATTAATATTCCACGGATTGAATCCAAAAGTCACGGATCGGTTCGATCCGTTGTGGTTTCACGGTTCTTGATTTTTCTTGGACAACCCTAATACAAACAACATAAAAAACTCTCCCTTCTTTTTCTCTGAGTTTCAAACGGGAACAAGACCAAAAATAATTATTTTTCTTTCCATAGGAGAAATTCTAAGGGGGGTGAGCGAGTCAAAGAGGTAAACTTCGAGGGGTGTCTAGGTACTTAACGCACCCTAATAATGTAGAGAAAAGATGTATTTTTAAGCTTTCCGAATCCGAAAAAAAAAAACCTTTCCAAATCTGGGGCCATGGCTATAAGGACTTTTGTTGTTCTTCTCTCAGAAAAGTTGCTGGAAAGATTTTCAAAGGGCTTGAAAATTCTAAGGCTCCAGCGACCAAAAATGTGGAACGAGATGAGTCTCTTAACCAAATCTCTCTCTTTTTCTCTCCTACCCTTTTTTCTCTTTCTCATCCCATTGCTTCAATTCAAAGCCCTTGCCCTTGACACAACATCATCCCTTAGTCTTGTTGACAACATTAATGTTGCTAGCAACGAGACTGATTTCCATGCATTATTGGCCTTCAAGTCAAATATTCTCCCAGAATATCAACAGGCCTTGAGCTCATGGAATGGGTCTCTCCATTTCTGCCATTGGGATGGTGTCCAATGCAGTCGTCAACATGAACGAGTCACCGCTATAGACCTAACGTCCAGAGGTCTAGCGGGTTCTCTGTCTCCTTATATCAAAAACCTCAGCTTTCTACGGGAGCTTAGCCTCGGAAACAACACTTTTACAGGTGCAATTCCAACTGAACTCGGTAGTCTTTTCAGGCTGGAGAAATTGAATCTGAGCATTAATGGTTTCGAAGGCAAAATTCCAACAAGCCTATCATGTTGCTCCAATCTCAGGTACCTTACTATAACCCAGAATAAGCTAGTGGGAGAATTCCCAAAAGAACTGGCTTATTCAATGCCGAGACTCCAATCACTCTACATTAATAAGAACAATTTGACCGGAGGAATTCCTCCGTCAATTGGGAATCTTACTTCATTGGTAAAATTTGTGGCCTCTTCCAATCCTTTTGGAGGAAGTATTCCAAACGCTTGGGGTCACTTGACAAATTTAAGAGTATTACGGTTGGGTACCACTCAAATTTCAGGTACCATCCCTCCTTCCTTATACAACCTATCGTCGCTAGTTTGGTTATCAGTGCTTGAGAATCAACTTTGGGGTAGTCTACCGCCGACATTCGGGGTCATGTTCCCTCAACTTGTGGTCCTTCAGCTATGGGGCAACCAATTTAATGGTTCAATTCCGCTTTCAATATCCAACTCTTCGCAGTTGGTACAGCTAGAATTGGCCCAAAACAATTTCAATGGAAAAGTAAGAAACGATTTGGGAAACTTGCAAAATCTCATTAATATAAATATTGGTTATAACAATTTTGAAACTAAGGGATCTGATGGACTTGCCTTTCTTAGTTCTTTGGCCAATTGTAGCCACTTGGAAATATTACAGTTGCAAAAAGGCCCATTCCAAGGGGTATTACCGGACTCTGTGGGCAATCTATCAACCTCTATCTCTTACTTGGCACTAGGTCTAAATCAATTGTATGGATCTATTCCTTCAACAATAGGAAATCTTGTGGGTCTGGAACTCTTAGCTCTAGAAGATAACCTATTCACAGGCCCGATTCCCGGTAGCATAGGTTATTTGCGTAAGTTGCAAATATTGGACCTTTCAAACAACAATATCTCGGGTAAAATTCCAAACTCGATTGGGAATTTGTCATTGCTGCTTATTCTTCACTTGCACCTAAATAGAATAGAGGGGGCCATAACCTTGAATCTTGCCAAATGTCGGAATTTGTTAGAGTTGACACTTTCTGATAATAACCTTAATGGGAGTCTACCAAGGCAACTTTTGACGGTCACTTCTTTGTCAATTAGATTGGATCTAGCTCGCAACCGTTTGTCTGGATCATTGCCACTTGAGGTTGAAAATCTCAAAAATTTAGCAGAAATCGATATTTCTGATAATGGTTTGTATGGTGCAATTCCTGGGACTCTTGGTGGCTGTACAAGCCTCGAAAACTTGTATTTGCAGCAAAATTTCTTTCAAGGATCTATTCCTTCCTCAATGGAAACCTTGAGAGGTATTCAGAATTTGGACCTTTCTCATAACAATTTATCTGGTGAAATTCCGAGATTTTTAGAGACATTTGCCCTGAAGAGTCTCAATTTGTCTTTCAATAATTTCGAAGGAGAATTACCAATGAAGGGCGTTTTTACAAATGCAAGTGCAATATCAGTTGCCGGAAACTATAGGCTTTGTGGTGGCATTTCCGAACTACAACTACCTCGGTGCAACATGAAAAAATCAAGAAATAGGAAGTTTCTTTCGTGGACATTGGGAATCACGGTAGCTTTGATACTCGTCGGTGTAATCGTAGTGTCGTCCTTCATCATATGTTTGTTCACGAAAAAAAGAAAGAACCCTACAGTTTCATTGTTGAAAGATCCATTCTTGAAAGTCTCTTATGGAGAACTTCTCAAAGCAACTGAAGGTTTCTCTTCGACGAATCTGCTTGGTTTTGGTAGTTTCGGTCGTGTGTATAAAGGTGTTGTTGAACAAAACAGGGAGTTAGTTGTTGCGGTCAAAGTACTTGACCTTCAAACTCGTGGCGCTATCAAGAGTTTCATGGCAGAGTGCGAAGCCTTAAGGAATATTCGACACCGAAACCTCGTTTCAATCATAACCTCTTGTTCTAGCATGGATTTTCAAGGGAATGAGTTTAAAGCTTTAGTTTACGAGTTCATGCCGAATGGAAGTCTAGATAATTGGTTGCATCCAATTCCGGGTTCAAATTGTCATGCGGGACGTGAGTTCGTGGGTCTCAATCTGCGGCAAAGAATAGACATTGCGATTGATGTAGCTTGTGCTCTCGATTATCTTCACCATCAATGCGGAAGGCCAATTATTCACTGCGATTTAAAGCCGAGTAATATCCTTCTTGATGGAGACATGGTTGCTCATGTTGGAGATTTCGGTCTAGCTAGATTTCGTGCAGAGTTCACCACTCCAAGTACAAGTAGTTCAACTGCAATAAGGGGAACCATTGGATATGCAGCTCCGGGTACTTTAAATCTTTCTCTTCCACTATTTACACTCGAAATTCCGGCACAAAAGTTGGTTAGACACTGCGAAAGGATTAATGAATTAACATTGGGTTTTGATCTGTCCATGCCATTCAAGATGTGGAATTTGTTATTGTTAATTATCTTGAAACAAATCACATTCAATTGTTTCATATTCGAATGACGATGGTAAAATAAGTAGCTGAAGTATAACTTTGCATGTTAGTGTAAGTGTACTGAAAGCAAGTTTTCTCTTTCTTTCCGTATCACTTCTGTTATCCGAATAGTGATCCATTTGTGTTGATGTTTGAACTTTACGAGTCACAGAGTATGGATTGGGAAGCGAGATGTCAACTAGTGGAGATGTTTATAGTTACGGGATCTTGTTGTTAGAGATGATAACAACGAAGAAACCAATTGACATAATGTTTGAAGGAGACCTTAACCTTCATAACTTTACAAGGATTGCCTTGCCTCAATGTGTAATGGAGATTGTAGACCCTATGCTCTTAACCGAGGAGAGAAATGGCAGCAAAATGATGGAGTATCTTATCTCCGTTATAGAAATAGGACTGGCATGCTCCACCGAATCCCCAAAAGACCGAATGAGCATCGATGTTGTACTCCGTGAGCTTCATCTGGTCAAGAACAATATTTTAAAGGTAAGCAATTGAAAATCTTACTCAATATTTTGCAAATTCATCCTTCTCTGGTTTTAAATCTTTACTTTTTCTCTGCCATTGGCTTTAATCCTCTATGGTTTTACCTTGCTAGGCTGACATGGATAGCTAGATAATGTTGATAACTCGAGGTGTCTCAGTTAGCGTACACACACCTTGATTAATATCAGGGGGACCAATTCCACTTCCATTAGACAATGTTGGAAGCAAGCAAGAATCCAATTACCTTGGCAATGTCCACCATGACGCCACAGAATGGGTATATTAAACAAGACTCAATTTGATTAATGGTGTGATCACCAATAA
Organism: Rhododendron ovatum; assembly: GCA_019656835.1. Taxonomy (NCBI): domain Eukaryota; kingdom Viridiplantae; phylum Streptophyta; class Magnoliopsida; order Ericales; family Ericaceae; genus Rhododendron; species Rhododendron ovatum. Next base: position 8,035,028 of record CM033796.1, on the reverse strand, counting down.
TGCTTTCATCTTAAAGTTGTAGAATTATATGTTAGGACCACATAAAAAATATTTCGTAAATTTCAATGTATGTCTTCTACTTCTATTAACTTGTTGGGTTTGCGTCGTTTATATTTGCTTTCCTTTTCGAATTCTATTTGCGCATTTACTGTACCTTTTCAATTTGGACGAGAAGGCAAATATAATATATGTACTGTTTATTCGGGTTTGTCTAGTTATCTTTCTTTTTCATCTTTCCTTAGTCCTCTCCTTGAGATGAAATTGAAACATATATATTTCCATTTGCGAAAATATGTCAAGAAAGATTAACAAATGAAGAAAATTAAATATCTCAAAAAAATAAAAAATAAGAAGAAGAAGCAAAAAGCCAAGCTGACCAAACAGTTTGAAGTGCCAAGAAGCACTACAACACGAATAACCTATTGCGAGGAAAAGTAGTGAGGAAATTTGTTTTTGGTGAGGAATTTTTTCCTTGCAAAATATGGACAGTTAGCAAGGAAATTGTTTTCCCTTACAGTACGTTTCAGCGACAATGTTTAGGCGAGGAAAGTGGACGACGAAAAGATTCCTCGCTAATACATTCAGCAAGGAAATTCAATGCTTTAGCGACGAAATAAGTTCGCCACAATAGCACAATTTTGTTGTAGTTATTAAGCTTGAAGCTTCTTTATAGAAATGAGTCATGCTATGAAGACTTACAGGAAACACAACCAAGGAATAATTAGTGTTGAGGGCCTTTAATTATGTGACAAATGAAATTGGGTAGTGGCGATTTAGAATTATTCCAAGTACAAGTCAATTTAACTTCTACTGTTGGCAGGGTGGTAATTTTGTCTAAATAATCCATGAAAAACATGCATTGTTTTAGAATTGGTCATATTTGAAAAATTGGTCCGTAAGGTAACAAATGAGGCATAGCAAATAAAAGGTATAAAATGAAGAGTGCAATTTATTAAATGAGAGATAAATTTTTTAGAGAGAGAAAATTAATTAATCAGAGCAAAATGGGTCGTCCAACCAATTTACAGTTCTGAACATAAGCATTTAAAGCCACTGGGATGGACCTTTACACATCGGGAACCATTGCAGATCAAAGAAAGAGATCAGGGACCATCGAAAAGAAAGAAGGGTAATGTTCACCCTCTTTTTCAATAGGGGCCTCCCCAGTCCCCACCACACGAGTGCAATTTTGTTCACCCTCCTTAAGCATAACATCACTTTGTATTGGAATCCACACACTTTGTGTTAGGATTCATACCATTTCAACTAATAGAAGTGAGGATGAACAAAACTCAACTACTACCACATCAATTTGCGAAGGGACCAGATTTGTGGAAATTCTTAATATTCCCAATAAAAAAAACCACTTAGTTTATAATACCGCGAAAAAAAATCTCAATAAAAAAACAGTGGATATCGATAGAAATCGAACTTTTGATATTATTTTAGATGGCAAAACGTGATTATAAACATAAACTATATTTATGCCGGACTAAACCATGATTCGTTTGCATATCTATCCATGTCCACTCAAGTTAATCTTTTGCATTGACTTTTTTTTTTTTGCGTTGTCTACATTGAAACTCTGTTGGGACATACAAAATTTAAAAACAAGAAGTAATAATCAGATGTTCGAGCTAGCTTTGCACGCACATGGATTAATTGCAGAGCTTTGAAGTTAACAATCGAGGAAAACCTCTAGTGGTTTCAAGGGTTTAGAATGTTTGGCATCTTTGGGATTTCGACATGTGACTTTATGAAAAATAAACACTTATTAGGTTTTTTATGTTCACTTGGCCAAATCCCCTGCAAACCCGGAGAATAAGTTTAGAAGGGGCTTGAGAGAGATGGGATTCAGAGGTGACCAGCTTTTTGCTTCCTTCTAGATAATGTCCTCTTCTTCAACCCCACATAATTTAATTTTACGTTGACAATTCAACATATAAGACAAGTCTGCCACTAGATATTTCAATCAAATTCAACACATCCAAATAAAGACTTGCAACTTGCACCCATATTGATGAGAGCTCAAATCAGACATGAAGATGAGTCCAGTAACCAAATCTCTCTCAATTGATCTCCTAGCCTTATTTCTCTCTCTCATCCCATTCCTTCAAAACAGAGCCCTTGCCCTTGACACAACATCATCCCTCAATCTTATTAACACCATTAATGTTGCTAGCAACGAGACTGATTTCCATGCATTATTGGCCTTCAAGTCCAATATTTTCCCACAATATCACCAGGCCTTGAGCTCATGGAATGAATCTCTCCATTTCTGTCACTGGGAAGGTGTCAAATGCGGCTGCCGACACGAACAAGTCACCGTTATAGACCTCACCTCCAGAGGTCTAGCAGGTTCTATGTCTCTTTATATTGGAAACCTCAGCTTTCTACGGGAGCTTAGCCTCATAAACAACACTTTTATTGGTGAAATTCCAACTGAACTTGGTAATCTTTTCAAGTTACAGATACTGAAACTCGCGTATAACGGTTTTGAAGGGAAAATTCCAACAAGCCTATCTCGTTGCTCCAATCTTAGGTTCCTGTTTACCAATTTTTCCCTCGATCGAAATCGATGGAGATTTCGGGAAACAAAGCCAACAACAAAAATAAAGGCGAATGCGGCTTGTCTCCACAAACGGATTTGAGGTTCCTTGCCGTATTTCAGGACTTCACCGGAAAAGAAATGGCCAATGAATCAAATGCTATTTTTGGTGGTGATGAATTGACTCGTAAAAGAAGACCGTCACCCGCCAATCTTCAAGAACGGAATCGACCCATCGATTGGACGGAATGAATTGATGGTTTAGTGAAGTGGGGTGTAGCGGAAGAAAAATAACAAATGGACTTTGTTATTTTTCCAAGGTAGATTTACAATCAAAAAGGACGGATCCTCATTGAAAGCAAGAGAGTTAAGTTAATCCTACTCCTAGGAAGACAAAAATAAGAACAAAGTGTAGACTTTGATTTGTTGAAGGAGTTTACAATGAAGCCAAAAGAGGCTATTTATAGAAAATAAAATGTGCAGGAAATAACTTCCTAACTTTTCACTACTCTTCATCATCTTCCAAGTGTCCAAATAACTTCCCACAAACTCCAAAGTGTGTAGGAGCATGCCACTTGTCCAAAGAACTCCTCTTCAACTTCAAAGTGTGTAGGACAATGACAAGTGCATGTCTTTTAACTTCCAAATGTATAGGAGCATGCCAAGTGTCCTGCACTTTATTAAAATACAAGCAAATAAAAACTAGTTATATTATTAATACGAAATAATAAAATAGGAAGCATTTCCATAAACGCCACCTTTCGGTCGATCGACAGGCGGTGAAATATGGTACAAACAGTTCCTTAGTGTAACCAGCAACAAGCTAGTTGGAGAGTTCCCGAAAGAACTTGGTTATTCAATGCCGAGACTCAAATCACTCTACGTTACTAGTAACAATTTGACTGGAGGGATTCCTCCATCGATTGGGAATCTTACTTCTCTGGTAAACTTTAAAGCCGTTGACAATCCGTTTGGAGGAAGTATTCCAAATTTTTTGGGTCAATTGAAAATTTTAAGGTACATTTTGTTAGGTGCCACTCAAATTTCAGGTGCCATCCTTCCTTCCATATACAACCTATCGTTGCTAGTTAAATTGTCAGTGCCCTTTAATAGACTCCGGGGTAGTCTTCCACCGACATTCGGTTTCATGTTCCCTCCCTTTCAGTTCCTTCAGCTACATGCTAATGATTTTGGTGGTCCCATTCCGCTTTTAATATCCAACTCTTAGCAGTTGGTACACCTCAAATTGCAAAGAAACCATTTCAGTGGAATAGTAAGGAATGATTTCGGAAACTTACAAAATCTCCGTGTGATAATTCTATCTGGTAACAATTTTGAAGCTAGGGGATCTGATGGACTAGCCTTTCTTAGTTCTTTGACCAATTGTAGTAATTTGGAACTGTTGGGTTTGGAAGATAACCAATTTGGAGGTGAATTACCAAATTTTGTGGGCAATCTATCAATCTCTCTCTTGGTTGACACTACATAAAAATCAATTGTATGGATCAATTCCTTCAACAATAGGAAAACTTGTGAATATGGAACTTTTAGCTCTGAATGATAACCTATTCATAGGCCCGATTCCTGATAGCGTAGGCTATCTTCATAAGTTGAAATACTTGGCATTTTCAAACAATACAATCTCAGGTGAAATTCCAAAGTCGATTGGAAACTTGTCAATGATGAATAAACTTTACTTGGAGAAAAACAGACTAGAGGGAGTCATACCATCGAGTCTTGGAGACTGTCATAATTAGTTAGAGATAACACTGAATGATGAAAATAACCTTAATGGGAGCATACCAAGACAACTATTGATGGTCTCTTCTCTATCCATTGCTTTGGATCTTTCCCACAACCGTTGTCTGGATCCCTACCACAAGAGGTTGGATATCTAAAAAATTTAGCAAAAAATCGATATCTCTAAGAATGTTATGTCTGGTGAAATTCCTGGGACTCTTGGAAGCTGTAGTAGTTTTGAAAACTTGTATTTGCAGCAAAATTCGTTTCAAGGATCTATTCCTTCATCAATGGAATCCTTGAGAGGTATTCAAAATTTGGACCTTTCTCACAACAACTTATCCGGTCAAATTCCAGGATTCTTAGGGACTTTTTCCTTGAAGAATCTCAATTTGTCCTTCAACAATTTTGAAGGAGAGTTACCAATGAGAGGGGTCTTCACAAATGCAAGTGCAATATCTGTTGCTGGAAATTATAGGCTTTGTGGTGGCATTCCTGAACTACTGCTAGCTTGATGCACCATGAAAAAATCGAGAAACAAGATGTCACTTTTGCACACCTTAGCAATCACAATATAGCTGCGGTAGTCATTGGAGTAACCGCAGTATCATCTTTCATTATATGTTTGTTCAAGAAGAAAACAAACACCAAACCTGTTGGTTCGTTGTCAAAAGATCCATTCTTGAAAGTCTCTTATGGAGAACTTCTCAAAACAACTGAAGGTTTTTCTTCGACGAATCTGCTTGGTTTTGGTAGTTTTGGCCGTGTGTATAAATTAAAGGTGTAATTGAACAAAATGGGGAGTTAATTGTAGCGGTCAAAGTACTTGACCTCCAAACTCGTGGCGCTACCAAGAGTTTCATGGCAGAGTGCGAAGCCTTAAGGAATATTCGACACCGAAACCTGGTCTCGATCATAACTTCTTGTTCTAGTGTGGATTTTCAAGGGAATGAGTTTAAAGCTCTAGTTTACGAGTTCATGCCAAATGGAAGTCTAGATAATTGGTTGCATTCAATTCCAAACGCAAATAATGGCGCCGGCCAACGTGTGTTCGTGGGACTCAATCTTCAGCAAAGAATAGACATTGCCCTTGATGTGGCTTGTGCACTCGATTATTTTCACCAACAATGCAAAAGGCCAATTATTCACTGCGATTTGAAGCCAAGTAATATCCTTCTTGACGGTGACATGGTTGCCCATGTCAGAGATTTCGGTCTAGCTAGATTTCGTGCGGAGCTCATAACTCCAAGTATAAGTAGTTCCACTGCAATAAGGGGAACCATTGGTTATGCAGCTCCTGGTAAAAAAAATCTCTTTACATATCTACTTTCTACTTTGAATATATGCCTCTTCTAATTTCAAAATCACGGAATTTCAATACATTCAGCAGATTAGACACCTTGACGGATTGGAATTTGGTTTGGTTATCTTAGAACAAACCAAAGCCAATTCTTTTCTGTTACTTAAACAAGAAAGGTATCCACACACGATAATTGAAAAAAATAGTGTCACAAAGCTTAAAAAAATATAACACCTTCTACATGTTAGTGTAAATGGCCTAGTTTCATATTTGCAAAACGCACAATGATGCAAAACGCACATGTTTTTTGAAGAAGTTAAAGAAAGATCATTGTTGGTGAAAATAATCGAGTGCACCTTGTTTACATCGGCTTACGCTTTTGAATCCAAGTATGTCTTCGAATTCTCTCTATCTATTTCGCTTCATCACCCGTCCACTACAAATTGATTGAAGCACTTCATCCAAGACAAATACAGACGCGATACATAGAAAGATGCACACAACGATCGTATTACCATAGTTACTGTTACCTTACCATCGTCTAAACTTGCACGGCAACAAATGAAATGTTATGCACACCAACTGTCTGATTAAATTCGCAAGCCACATTTTTGAATCCCACAAATCCTTATGAGCCAAAGAGTATAATTGTCCAAAAACAAGAGCATTTAAAAGCAGCTGTGGTGAATTGGACTTCAGATATGGTGAGGAGAGCAATGAGCCAACAAACTTAGAGTAATGCAGGTTCACTAATATTCTAATTTCAGAAACTGGTTTTCACTGCCGAAACAAGGTTATAAGGTACTGAAACTGATATTCTAATTTCAGAGAGTACTATTCCAGTTGCCGAAATTAGTTTTGAAATCCCCAAAACTGCTTTTGAACTGCTGGAACTGGTTGTGAGCAATGCCTCCTCAAGTACTTATTGTTCTTCTGTGTTATTTGATCTTTCTGTTTTTTTTTTTGTTTGTTTTGGTAAAATCTTTGGTTCCATTTTGTTTCTTTAGAAGTATCTATGTCTTGCTAATTCCTTTGGACAAATTAGATGTTGGAGAATTTTGAGGCCGAATGCAAGGTGTCTTTCACGTTGTACCAATGGTAAATATTTTCCAGAGGTTGCATGGTTTTAGACCACAACCCAAACCCATGCCATGTTGAGAACTTGCTTATGCTTGTTGCAGTTATGTTTCCCACATCAAATGAGTTAAAGCTGACGTAATGTTGCTGTCCTTTGGTCGATTTGGTTCGCATGTTGTTATGCTCCTATTATCTTCATGAAAATAGGTTCAATTAATCTCGCCGTCTTTTAGCTGGAAAGATAACATACTAGGATTAAAAGCGGCTTATTTATTTTTTTGGTCCCCAAAGTATTTCCGTCGTGCCACTTTGGTCCCCAATATTTTAATTGTAAACATTGCATCCCTAACGTATCAATTTTGTGTTTAAATGGTCCCTGGAGGTCACGCCGTTCATTCCCTCCGTCAAAATGAAGGGCAAATTTGGTATTTCACCACCCCATAGCTTTATTTTCTTTTTTTGGTCCCCAAAGTATTTCCTCCGTGCCATTTGGGTCCCCAATATTATACCAATTGCCAGTCAGGAGTGGTGGAAGGACTGATGTGGAGGTAAGGGGTGGTGGAGACTACGATACACAGATGATCTGCGAGTTTTGACGAAGTACTTCTGTCGACACAACACAAGTGCGGGATACGTATGGGACCCGGCAAAAAAAAAATCGTCGCCGCAGTCATTGGAGAACGACGTTCTTCTACTGCGCTGTTTTTTTCCTCCTTTTCAATTAGGGTTTATTTTATTCGTGGGCTTTAGGGTTTGTTTTATTTCTTTGGGGTTGTAAAGTTGGGTTTTGGCCATCGCTCCACAAACCTTCTTAAAAAATAAGCAACTTTTTTCACATTTTTAAATTTAAAATTAATGTAGATAAAAAATAATTTTTTTTTTGCATCGTTCAAAAGATCTCAATGAGATCTATCAAACAAGATCTATATTGCTAAAAAAATTATTTACGTAAACACATTATTTTTTAGTTTGAAATTACCTTTTTAAAAAATAAGTACTTATTTTTCTGTATTTTTGTGGGACTCGAAAGTGGGTCCCACATGACATGCGGTGGACAAAAATGTGGTGGGCGTATCAATCCTGTAAAATAAATGGGCCTTCATTAGCCTTTTGATGGGCTTTTATTATACTTTGATGACAAAACAAAGGAATAAAATGTATTTTGGATTTTTCATACATAAATTATCTATCTTGTTATGGAAATTTACAACTATAAAAAAATATTTCAAAAAAAATTTATTTAACATATCTCTGCACATGTGTCTAAATCTAGCTCCACATCCACATATTCCCAATTTTTGAATTTTAGGTATCCGACCCTTAGATATGCACTTGCACCCGATATGTGCACCTGTCTCCATGTAACATAAGATGGAAGGGGTGGTGCAGGAGTTGGGGAAATACGAAGTTTACAATTGGTACTTTGGGGACCAAAATGGCACGGTGGAAATACTTTGGGGACCAAAATGGCACAGCAGAAATACTTTGGGGACCAAAAAAGAAAATAAAGCTATGGGGTGGTGAAATACCAAGTTTGCCCTTCATTTTGACGGAGGAAATGAACGCCTTGACCTCCAAGGACCATTTAACCACAAAATTGATACGTTGGGGATGCAATGTTTACAATTGGAATATTGGAATCCAAAGTGGCACGACGGAAATACTTTGGGGACCAAAAAAGTAAATAAGCCGATTAAAAGCCAGACTGTGGCTTCATTTGCTCTCTGGTATTTTGATACCATCACCGAGTTCGCCCCCATTTGTTCTAGTACATTTCATGATTCTATTGAATATGGGGCCTGAACCAGCACAAACACAATCCCCTGCTGATTTCTAAGGCACTTAATTTAGGGAGCAATTACTTCATCCATTTAAACAGATCATTTGGTGCGAAACTTTTTCCAAGTTATTCAGCCTCGAAGGCTTGGGGGCGCCACCGAGCGTATTCGTCTAGTCATAATTCACCGAGCGTATTCATCTAGTTCATACTCGGTCGAGATCATCATCTTGAGGGAGCGTATTCATCTAGTTCGTAGTTTTTTCAAGTTCATAGTTCATTATGTCTTGATAATCCTGTATCTTTAAATTGTGTAGTAACAAAAACCTTCATCACATACCCTATCGTTCAATCGTGCCTTTAATTATACTTGGTGGGATGGACCCGGAGCCGTGATTAGTAGAGATCGTGTCGGTGAACTCGTGGAAGCTATGGGATCAAGAAGAAGCTTGGTGAGTTACATCAAAGTTGCAGAGTTATGTAGCTATGTAAACCTTTTGATGTACAGCAATCTGGTAGATTAGGTTGTGGTTTTTATCTTATGGGTATTTGTCCATAAGTAGTTTTTACGTACATTAATCCTCATGTCCTTGTTCTTTACCATTTTCTGGCTATTATTTTGTTGCGTGGTGATTTGGTGATTTTGATTGATGAATTATGGATACTGATTTAATTGGCCAAAATTGCAAGTGCTAATTTTTATAGTACATTGGTAGACCTATTCACCCACTTAGGCCTGCTAATGCTATAGGCTAGTTCCAGGATCCTGTCCTGTGGAAAAAATCATGCACCCAATATGTTTATTTTATATCAAAACAAACCAATTAACCAAAAGGGAGACTTAAGTCTCAGTTCAATAAGTTGATTCAATAAAAATAATATGTTCCCACCAATCTACCACTACGTTAAGTGGATGTCTCCATTATCGAAGGTAATTAATTGCAAATATCTTATTATATATGTAGTGCGTAGAATTATATTTTCCCCTACCCACAAAGGATCAAAGTTATTGGGTTAGATTTGTTTTCGATTTGACTAAGTTATTGGATTAGATATGTTTTTTATTTGAACCATCAATTCGGAAACAAATCGAACCCAATAACTTTGATCCTTTGTGGGTAGGGGAGGGAAGATATTAACCGCGGTGACTATGGATGGGTAGTTGTAGTGGCCATTAATATCATGGCCCCAGGGATTACTAGAATTTTGAAAATTCTTGATGCAATATTTTCAAAGTATCTTTCACAAAACGATTAAGAACTCCTGATTCCTAAGTACCATCACATTGTGCATGCTGTGGACACCTTTTTCATCATACATTGGTGTGGGCTCTAGAAGCTCTTAATAGTCATTCATTTTTGGCACCTTTTTTTTTGGGACAATATAAGAGGTATTTCGACACTCAAACAGGATGAGACTAATCATTCATCTTTTAAACAATTGGAGAAGTTTTTATTTCAAAAAAAAGTAAGTGGTATGAAGAACCATAAAGATATGTACACAACATTCGATTTCAATCTATATTATAAAATAGAGCGAATTTTCACCAAAATGTCTGTACGTACAAACATAAATGCATCTACAGTCGTTTGATCGTGCTTAGTGATAAGGTTATAGCCGTTGGATCAAATGAATGAAGTTTCCTAATGTATTAACCACATCTCTCTCTCTCTCTCTCTCTCTCTCTCTCTCTCTCTCTCCCCTCCCATAAATTACTCCCATTAAAGTATTTTATTCAAAACCACCCATTAAGGCATTATTCAAATGAAAACCAAAATTATAACCTTTGTACAAAATCTCGAGATCACCAAAACCAAAACCACCGAGATCACCGAAATCAAAACCAACAATCCTATTCCTATTTCTTCTTACATCACGAAAATCACCGAAAATATAATTTTCTATACATCATTCATATGATTTTCTACTTCACCGAAACCACCGAGATGAGTTCTTCCACAGATAGTTACTTTTTATTAGGATTATGATGTTTACTCTTTTTTACGAGTATGGTGCTTACTCTTTTTTAAGAGTTTTCTCTATTTTTAAAAAACGCAAAAGAATTATGCGCCGTTGCTTCCGCTTCTATTCTTCCTTTTTGCATTTAAAAATTATTTTAAGTGTTTTCTCTATTATTGAAAAACGCAAAAGAATTATGCATTTTTGCTTCCAATTCTATTATTCTTTTATGTGTTTAAAAATTGTGGAGCCCCTTCCGATACTATTCTTCTTTTACGTATTTATAAAAATTGTGGACCTCCTGTTATAAAATAGATGTCTAGAAAGTCTGAAATCAAAATGACAAAGATGAGAAGGATGAGAGGCAAGGATGGGATCAGGGGGGGTCTAGTGGTGGCGACCGTCACGACAAGAATTTTAAAAAATGCAATTATTATATGTAAAAAAAAAAATTTATGCCCAACTTATATAGTTTCGCCACTACTAGATTTTTTTAGTATATATTTCGCCACTGCTAGGGTAAATTCCTAGTTCCGTCCTTGATGAGAGGCATGTGTACAAAGAATTGTAAGCGATTGGGGTGTTTAGTTGAGGCCAGGGGCAAATTTTTTCTTTTTGCTCGGCCAGGAGCATTACCTACACTTCAATCATATGATGTTTCATATCCACTATTTTTGCTTCATGTTCCTCATGTCTTTTTTGTAACACCCCATCCCACATCGAAAGTTTACATGGATGATCTTGAGCATATAACAAACCTTGTGGGCTACTACTAGTACCTTGTGCTTAAGTTTTTGGGCCATATGGTGTGGCTTGTGAATCAAAATCAAGGTATTGGGCTAGTAGCCGGTCTGCTTGGGGCGTTACAGGTAGTATCAGAGCCATCCATTTGCACGACCATGTGGGCCTTGGAGTTTGGTTTGATTTGGTTGTTGGTTTGATTTGTATTGGTGATTGTAGTGCTCAACCCCTCGCGCCCTAAAGTTGGGGAGATTGTAACACTCCATCCCATATCGAAAATCTACATGGATGATCTTGAGCATATAACAAACCTTGTGAGCTACTATTAATACCTTGTGCTTAAGCTTTTGGGCCATATGGTGTGACTTGTGGATCAAAATTAAGGTATTGGGCTAGTGGTCTGCTTGGGGCGTTACAGGTGGGGCCGTACGTCATTTAATGGCCTTAGAATTTTCAACCCCTTTGAAAATCTTTCCAGCAATTTTTATGAGAGAAGAACCACAAAAGTCCTTGTAGCCATGGCCCCAGATTTGGAAAGCTTGAAAATACATCTTTTCTCTACATTATTAGGGTGGATTAATTGGGTTTTTGGCATTATTAAGAATTTCCACAAGTCTCTGTCAAAAAAGCTTATGCAATATCAAGAATTTTTGCAAATCTGGCCACTTGTGGGGCCATCATTTATTGGCCCAAGAATTTTCAACCTCTTTGCAAATCTCTCTCCAATGATTTTTCGGGGCAAATGGTACCTAAAGGCTCAAAGTCCTTCCCCTTGTTAACAATTGATCAAAACTGAAAATTGACGTGTTTTCCATCTCAAAAATCATATAAGATTGACTGTGAATGGAATTTCATCGCAACTTTCCTTTCGATGTACTGTATAAAATTGAAGAGTATGAGAGATAATCATATTCCATTTTGTTCCAATGTCTGGTTTTGATTATCTTAATTGCCAAAAAAAGATCATTTTGCCGTTGCGGTCGAAAAAAAGAGTGAACACATGGGTGAATTCTCTATAATTTTTGTATTAGTATGAGACTTTTGGGAGCCGAGGATTTTTATTAAATCGTAAATTCTAGTATAGATTAAGACTTTTTTTAATGAATTGAAGGAGATCAGACTTATTTGTTTAGAAATGACATTTCGAATCTGAACTAGGAGTGAGGAAGACTGCAATTTTAGGGGAAACATTTTTTTGAAAGCAAATGTCGTTTCGTGAGTAAAAATAATTATTTTTGTAAAGAGGGCAACGGTGCTTCAATAACTTGTCAACGAATCGGTGCAACAATGATGTACAATGAAAGAGCAGGATGGTACGGAGGGGCCTAAGGTTGTTGGGTTCAGGAAAGAATTGTAAAGAGAGGTTTTGCAAAATGTCTTTAAAAAAAAAAATCAATTCAATTACAATACTTTTACATGGAAAAAAAATGGATTCTAAAAGGAAGCACATCCTTCCACTAGAAAAAAAAAAAAAAAAAGATGCACATAATTGAATGTATAGTTTCCACTACATTCGCCATGATTGATGCCCACCATGACCCTGTAGGCATTCAATTATACCTTAAAAACTGCATTTCTCAATCCCACATAATTTAATTTCGCGTACGTTGATTAGTCCACATATATAGTACAAGTCTGCCACTAGATATTTCTCTCACATTGAAAACACCCTTAGAAAGTCTGGAATCAAGTTTGTAAATGATCAGTCAAACAATGTCTAGTTCTTGAGAGCTCAAATCAGACATGAAGATGAGTCTAGTAATCAGATCTCTCTCGATTGATCTCATAGCCTTATTTCTCTCCTTCATCCCATTGCTCCAAATCAAAGCCCTTGCCCATGACACAACAATATCATCCCTTAGTCTTTCGAACACTATTAACATTGCTGGCAACGAGACTGATTTTCATGCATTATTGGCCTTCAAGTCAAATATCTTCCCAGAATATCAACAGGCCTTGAGCTCATGGAATGAATCTCTCCATTTCTGTCACTGGGAAGGTGTCCAATGCGGTCGCCGACACGAAAGAGTCACCGTTATAGACCTCATGTCTGGAGGCCTAACAGGCTCTTTGTCTCCTTACATTGGAAACCTCAGCTATCTCCGGGAGCTTAGCCTCGAAAACAATACTTTTATTGGTGAAATTCCAACTGAACTCGGTAATCTTTTCAAGTTACAGAAACTGAATCTGGAAGCTAACGGTTTCGAAGGTACAATTCCAACAAGCCTATTTCGTTGCTCAAATCTCACATACCTAAGTGTATCCAAAAACAAGCTTGTTGGAGAGTTCCCGAAAAAACTTGCTTATTTTATGCCGAGACTGATAACACTCTTCATTGATACAAATAATTTCAAAGGAGGCCAAGGGATTCCTTCTTCGATTGGAAATCTTACCTCTCTGGAACACTTTGATGCCTCTAATACCCCTTTTGGAGGAAGTATTCCAAATGCTTTGGGTCAATTGAAAAATTTAAGACAATTACGGCTGGGTAACACTACAATTTCAGGTGCCATCCCTCCTGCCATATACAACCTATCGTTGCTAGTTCGGTTATCCGTGCCTTATAATCGACTTTGGGGTAGTCTTCCGCCGTCATTCGGTTTCATGTTTCCTCACCTTGTGGTCCTTCAGCTATACGAAAACCAATTTAATGGTTCAATTCCGCTTTCAATATCCAACTATTCGCAGTTGGCACAACTCGAAATGAGTGAAAACAATTTCGGTGGAAAAGTAAGAAATGATTTTGGAAGCCTACAGAATCTCATTTTGATTAGTCTGGCTAATAACAATTTTGACCCCAAGGGATCCGATGGACAAGGCTTTCTTAGTTCTTTAACCAACTGTAGCGATTTGAAAGGGATAGATGTGGCCGATAGTCAATTTGGAGGGGTATTACCAGACTCTGTGGGCAACCTATCAAAAGATCTATTTTATTTGAATCTAGGTGAAAATCAGTTTTATGGATCTATTCCTTTAACAATAGGAAACCTCGTCAATCTGGAACTCTTTGGTCTGCATTATAACCTATTCACAGGCTCGATTCCCAGTAGCGTAGGTTATCTTCATAAGATGTATCTATTGGCATTTTCAGACAACAATATCTCAGGCAAAATTCCGGAGTCTATTGGAAATCTGTCATTGTTGGATAAACTATACTTGGGAAAAAACAGCCTAGAGGGAGCTATACCATCGAGTCTTGGCAACTGTCAGAATTTGTTATTGCTAAACCTTTCTGACAATAACCTTACTGGCACTATACCGATACGACTTTTGAATATCTCTTCTTTATCAATCACACTAAACCTAGCTCGCAACCATTTGTCTGGATCCTTGCCACATGAGGTTGGAAACCTTCGAAATTTGCTAGAAATCGATTTCTCCGAGAACGGTTTGTCTGGTGAAATTCCTAGCAATCTTGGTAGGTGCAATAGCCTTGAAAACCTATATTTGCAGCGAAATTTGTTTCGAGGATATATACCTCCATCAATTGAATCCTTGAGAGGTATTCGAAATTTGGACCTTTCTCACAACTACTTATTTGGTCAAATTCCGAGATTTTTGGGGACATTTGACCTGGAAAATCTCAATTTGTCTTTCAACAATTTTGAAGGAGAGTTACCAATGAATGGTGTTTTCACAAATGGAAGTGCAATATCAGTTGCCGGAAATTACCGGCTTTGTGGTGGTATTTCTGAACTAAGTCTACCTCAGTGCACCACAAAAAAATCGAGAAACAAGATGTCTCTTTCACAGACGTTAGGAATCATGGTAGCTTCAGTACTTGTTGGAGTAGCCGCAATATCATCTCTCGTCATGTGTTTGTTCAACAAGAAAAGAAATACCGAACCTACAGTTTCATTGTCAAAAGATTCATTCTTGAAAGTTACTTATGCAGAGCTTCTTAAAGCAACAGAAGGTTTCTCTTCAACGAATATACTTGGTTTTGGTAGTTTTGGTCGTGTGTATAAAGGTGTTATTGAACAAAGTAACAAGGAGTTAGTTGTTGCAGTCAAAGTATTTGACCTTCAAACTCATGGTGCTACCAAGAGTTTCATGGCAGAGTGTGAAGCCTTGAGGAATATTCGACACCGAAACCTGGTTTCGATCATAACTTCTTGTTCTAGCATTGATTTTCAAGGGAATGAGTTTAAAGCTCTAGTTTACGAGTTCATGCCAAATGGAAGTGTTGATAATTGGTTACATACAATTCCAAATTTAAATAATTACGGTGGACGTGAGTTCGTGGGACTCAATCTTGTGCAAAGAGTAGACATTGCCATAGACGTGGCTTGTGCACTCGATTATCTTCATCACCAATGCGAAACGCCAATTATTCACCGCGATTTAAAGCCGAGTAATATCTTTCTTGACGGTGACATGGTTGCCCATGTTGGAGATTTCGGTCTAGCTGGATTTTGTGCAAAGCTCACGGCTTCGAGTACTTGTAGTTCAACTGCAATAAAGGGAACCATTGGATATGCTGCTCCAGGTAAGAAACAAACTTTTTTATCCGGTTTTTTCTTTAATTCTGCCTCTTATATAATATCAACACACCAAATTTCAGCACAAGGGTGGTTAGTTAGGCACCACGAAAATGTAAATGGGTTTTGATCTGTCCGACACGATAATTGAATGATGATGGTATAATATGTAGGCGAAGTGTACATAGTAGTGTATTGTACTAGATTTATATTAGAAAACTCACATGGTGTATTGAAGCAAAATTTCTCTTTCTTTTCGTATCGCTTTTGTTAAAGTTTGAATGTTATGAATTGCAGAGTACGGTCTGGGGAATGAGATGTCAACTAGTGGAGATATTTATAGTTATGGAATTTTGTTGCTGGAGATGATAACAAGGAAGAGACCTACTGATAAAATGTTTGAGGCAGACCGTAATCTTCACAACTTTGCAAGGATTGCCTTGCCTCAACGTGTGATAGAGATTGTAGACCCTATGCTCTTAACCGAGGAGACAGATGACAACAAAATGATGGAAAATCTGATCTCCCTCATCAAGATAGGACTATCATGCTCTACAGAGTCCTCAAAAGACCGAATGGACATAACTACTGCACTCCATGAGCTTCATCTAGTCAAGAACAATATTTTGAAGGTAAGTAGTTGAAGATCTTACTCAATATTTTGTAAATTCGATCTTTTATGTTTTTTCTCTTTTTCTCTGATATTGGCATCAATACTCCATGGTTTTGTTTTTCAAGGCCAACATTGATAGCTAGACATTGTGGATAACCCAGTGTGTCAGAGGAAGCATACGCACTGTGAGGACCCGACTCGCTTTTGGATTGATTAGATTAGTAACCGAGTTGTTTTAGTTAGTTACAAAGGTTAGGCATTATTTAAAAAAATATATAGTTTAACTTAAATATATTTTGACTACATTACTTGAAATTTTGAGGATGAAATTATTTTAGGGGGACAGATTGTAACACTCCATATTTTATTGGCATATATATATATATATATATATATAAAAATTCATAATATTTCTAAGTTTTAAATAAGTATATATATACACACACAGTCCTTATCCAGTGAGGGATCCCGCACGATTTTACCATGCAGACCTCGCATTCCTGATCAAATTTTGATGATCCGAGCTGCCAAAGTGATCAGAACGTGATTTTAAAGATACTCGCGAGAAATCAGCAAAAAAAATGATCAGGAAGAGTTTGATCAGAGAAGTTTTCATTGAACGGTTCAATAAAGAACTGCTCAATTCAAGTCCTTCTCGGTCATTTTTTTTTGATGATTTCTAGATGATTTCTCGCGCATACCCTTAAAATCACGTTTTGCACACTTTGAGCGGTTCAGATCATCGAAATTTGCTCGAAAAAGGGGAGGTCCGCACAGTAGACTTGTAAGGGATCCCTCACTGGATAATTTGTGTATATAAGTTTTTTAATTAATGGTTCAATGAAAACTGCTCCGATCAAGCCCTTCTCGGTATTTTTTTTTCCTGATTTCTTGCGAGTACTCTTAAAATCATGTTCTGATCACTTTGAGAGGCTTGGATCATTAAAATTCAATCGGGAAGGAGAGATCCGCACCGTAAAACTGTCCGGGATCCCTTAGGGGATCTAGACTGTATGTATGCGTATGTATGTATGTGTGTGTATATATATATATATACACACACACTAGTGTTTACCCGTGTCTACGATACTACTCTTCCGATTGGAATTGAAATTGACATTTGAATCTTGATAGTGGCTCAAAACATTATTTCAATTTTTAAATAGCTATAAAAATTTTAGAAGATATTAAACAAAATAGAGAAAAGGATAACCGAAACCCAAAAAGTACAGAGTATGTTACCGAGGATAATGGATTCCGGGTTCCGAGTCACTGGCAAGGGCAATGGCTGTTTGTGGCCGGACAATCAAAGGAGAGGCTTTGATGAGAGAGCGATGGGGCGGTGACTATTGGTTTTTTTTTTTCAACAAAACAAAAGCTGATTGGTAGGGGAAAAAAAAACAAATTGATGGCATTTTTGTAATATATTTGTAAGAGTGTGGGTGCTTTCTTAAGAGAGTTGGAAAGCACACATGAGCCCTTGGATCAAATGAATCCTAGCCAGTCTAACAATTTGTCCCCATACCCTTCTGTTTTATAATAGAGATATATATACACACATAATTTTTTTCAAGTTCACACCTCTTACGGTCCACACCGGCCGGACCTCCCATTTCCCGATCGATTTGCGATGATCCGAGCCGCTCAATGTGATCAGAACGTTCAATAAAAAACTGCTCGGATCAAGCCCTTCCCGATCATTTTTTTTTTTTGCTGATTTCTCGTGGGTACCCTTAAAATCACGTTCTGATCACATTGAGCGGTTCGAATCATCAAAATTCGATAGGAAAATGGGAGGTCCGGACGGTTTGGACGGTAAGGCATCCGGACCTGAAAATAACTATATATATACACACACACACACACCCGCGCGCGCACACACACAAAGTCCGGATCTCCCAAAAGATCCCATAAAATTACATTTTGCACACTTTGAACGAATCGGATCATCGAAATTTGCTCAGGATAGGGGAGGTCTGCACGATAGACGGGTAAGGGATCTCTCACTCGATAATTTGTTTTGTGCGTGCGTGTGTGTGTGTGTATATATCTATATATAGTTAGGATCAAGTCCAAACCTTTTTCCGTCCACATCCGTCCGCACTTCCCCTTTTCTGATCAAATTTTGATGATCCAAGCCGCTCAATGTGTTCAGAACGTGATTTTAAGGGTACTCGCGAGAAATTGGCAAAAAAAAAAAACCGAGAAGCGCTTGATTTGAGCAGTTTTTCATTGAACCGTTTAACAAAATAAAAATAAAAACTATTCGAATGAAACCATTCCCAGTGTTTTTTTTTTTTGCCGATTTCTCGCGAGTATCCTTAGAATCACGTTCTGATCACATTGAGCGGCTCGGATTATCGAAATTCGATCAGAAAAGGGGAGGTGCGGACGGTGTGGATGGGAAGAGGTTTGGACTTGATCTTGACTGTTTGTGTATATATGTGTGTGTGTGTGTGCGCGCGCGCGCCCCCTTAACTTATTAAGTTAAGGACGTCCCTTTTCCGACCAATTTGCGATGATTAGAGCCGCTCGGTATGTTCAGAACGTGATTTTAAGGGTACTTACGAGAAATCAACAACAAAAAAAAAAGAGACCAGAAATGGCCTGATCTGAACAGTTTTTGTTTGTATTTTATTGAACGGTTTAAATAAAAACTGCTCAAATCAAGCCATTTTCGATCATTTTTTTTTTCTGATTTCGCGCGGGTATCCTTAAATAAGGTTTTGAACATATTGAGCAGTTCGAATAATCGAAATTTGATCGAAAAAAGGGAAAAAATGGGACGTCCGCATTTTATTTAAAATGAGAACACTCTCATTGGAAGGAGACTTTTGTGTGTGTGTGTGTGTGTGTGTATAAAGTGAATTTCATGATTGTGTGTGCGTGGCTTGTAATGATGTTATATATTCTAGAGGCTAAGGCACATGCGATAAATTTCCAAGTTGAATTTTGACAAAATATTGAGAGAAAACGGGTACATGCACAAATATGTCTAGCGTTAACCCGTCCCTGTACGATTACATTAACTTCTGAATTCAATTGATATGGGTTTTCATCAGTTTCCCGGGGCTGCTCTGTTTTAGAAACCATGCCGTATAGATCGAGCCTTATACGTTATAGATAAACTTTTTGGCGCTTAACGTACTTGTGTTTGACGTATCGTGAAACTTAATAGGTTTCATTTAATGTGTTTAGGCCCGAACATCGGTGATCTGTAGCTCGCATGTTTGACAAGTTTGCTCGGCACGCTCTCGGTGAGTCTTGTATATGCCTTACTTACTTGAAGTTCTTCATGAGAAGCATTCGTGCTTTGTTTTGGCTTATTGTGTCGCAAAATGTTTACAAGGATTTCGAACCACGTGAAGAAAAAGGAAATGCATGCTATCTTTTAAAATTGAATATAAGTCGTTGATGAGATGGAACACTTAACATGTGATTGTCATGATCAGGCCTATTTGAGCCATTATATGTTGAATGAAGTGTTTGCAACATGGATCTAAAATGTTGAATATAAAGATTTACATTTTGAGAAGTGGATTCATTGACTTATAAATTCATCGAAACTAGTAAGTTGTCATATATATCACTACAAGAAATTATACTTTTTTGCGATGACCATAATCCTTTGCAAAATCCAAAATTTTCCTCGCCAAAGCCTTTTGCGAGAAAATTTCATTTATTGTCTGTTCCTCACAAATATGTAGTCTCCGATTCTCTTTTGTGGGGAAATTTTTTTCCCTTGCAATTTTTTTTCCTCGCAAAAATGCATTACAAGAAAGTTCAGTGACGAAAAGGTGGTGACAAAATTAAATTTCATCGCTATATGAGAATATTTGGCGACCAAAAAATAAATTCGTCACTGGTTTGACAACTTCTGCGACGAAATTATTTTGTCACAAATTATAACTAACTAGCGACGAAAAATATATTTTTGTCACCAAAGGTACCTATTTGGCAACGAAATAAATTTTTTATTGCCAAAAGAGTGAAAAAGGAGGCGAAATTATATTTCGTCGCCAAATTGGTCCATTTGGCGACGAAATATTTTTTTTGTCACCAAATTGTTATCTTTGGCGATGAAAAATAATTTCGTCTCCTTTTTTACGTTTTCAACGACAAAAAATTTGTTTCGTCACCAAATGGATACCTTTGATGACGAAATTTATGAATTATGCTTTATCACCAAATATATTTCGGGCATAACTCTTTGCTCAAAAGTCCAATTGATATAATTTAAATTGGCTTTGAACAATAACATGAAGGGCTACAACTCTCATATTTATCAAAATAGCTAATTTTAATGTTTAATGGTTCGAAATGCTGGTCAAAATATATTTTAATGTTAAATGTATGTGTTATATATTAAATATTTCAAAAATATGTTGAAAAGTGTGTTTAGTGTAGTTGGTTAATGCTTGCGCGCAAAACCTAGTAGACTTGGGTTTGAAACCTAGCAGGAGCAAGAAAGTGAGATTTTTTTTCACATATGAGAATGTCTTTTGTGTCGATTTATTATATAAAAAATTGGTGGGAGGTCCATTATAGCATATTTGTAACCCACTAAGTCCACTTCTAAATTTCATAACCCCTCGAGTCCACTAGTATGGTTATATAACCTAATAACTCCAATTTACTTAAAAAGAGATATTTTTTAAGACCAAAAAACCCTCCTATATAACATATAGAGGGAGAACCCTAGATCACAAAACAGATCTGAGCCTCCCCTCTTCCCCTCTCCCCCTCTCCTCCCCTCCCCTGGTGAACCGTCCGCCTCCAAATTCTCCATGCCGAAGAGCTCTCCCTCACTCACCACGAACTGGATCGGGCTCACGCTGCCCATAACGGTGATGCTTACCAACAATTAAGTCATCGAAGTTGAGGGAGGTGGCGGTGGCGATGCTAGCAATTATTGGCATTCTGGGTTTGGGGCCGAGCTCCATCAACAGCGACACAAATCAATCTGACGGTCTGTGCTTTACTCCTTCAGTCTTTGCCCCCCAACTGCTCTTCTGGATGTGTTTGTTTGTTTTGTGTTTCTCTCTATTTGTGGATAAAAATTGATGGGTTTTCATTGGCTGACTAAATCTATCTATATTCTATTTTTTCTTGAGAACGTGGTTTATACTTTATACCCATTACTAAAAAGCTGGCAAGCAGGAGGCACGATCTGCTAGAAGAATCCAAAGCCACAAAAAAATTCGACCTTCTTCACATGTACTACTAGTGTTATGGTTCATTTTTAGGCACGGCACAACACATTTTTAGAAAAACAAAATCAAATTTCCATTTTTCTGGAATTTACCACCCCACCGATAAAGACAAAATCTCTCATAAGTCATTTTCTTAAATAAACTTCAAATAGGGTCCATTTATTCAAACTATGTACATGAGAGTGGAAAAAGTACCACACTTGATTCCACGGGGCTCTCCCTTAGACTGCATGACGTTAAAAATCAATAACATTGCCTATAAAAAAAGAACCACCAATGACAAACATGTTCTATTAACCATTCTCCTTCCCATTTTGATGTCAATGACCATAGCAAGAAGTAACTAATTAAACACAATAAGACTTAAAAAAATACATGCCTAATTTAGCTTACACTTCAAAGGGGATATGACCAAGTCTATTATTTTTGGTATGTTGATAAATAAACCAACTTCAAAGGGGACATGACCAAGTCTATTATTTTTTGGTATGTTGACAAATAAACCAACACAAATGACAAGAATTGCAAAAAGACCACATTGCTTCTCACATTCAGCCGCTACAATATTAGCTGCAAAAAGATTTCCAAAAGGTGTTTCATATTAACACCACCACTGAGTCTCGCCAATATAATCCAGAACATAAGTCACTTAATTTGTTCCCCTCTCGTGGAGTGTGATTCATAGAGCTCTTACTACAAATCTGACAATCCTCAATCAGATTCCTTTGAGGGCAATGAGAAGCTGGATTTTCTTTGGTCAGATTCACTACTTGCAGCAAATCCATCTCCATTTCTACTTGAGTCTCTCCTTGTCTGAGGATGCATTCCTGAAATCCATGCTCCTTTGTCATCCATAAGCACGCCACCAAAGCCAGCAGCTTCTTGATTACCCTTGTAGCATTGCAAGTACTCAATTTCACATTGAACCACAATATGCAATTATTGGAACGTAGAATCACCAGTTTTTCAAAAATATAAAGCATTTTTTAAGTGCCATAAAAAGGGCAGCCTCGTCGCCAATATACCCATACATGCCTTCCCCATTCGAAACCTTCCATATCTCCATATCTGCAAAATAAAAAACATTGAACTACATTATGCAATTAAGTTCAGAACTTGAGAAATGATTTATTCACACCTGAAACAATTAAAACCAAATCAAAATTTTGCCCAAATGAAATTGTACACATTAAGAACTTGAGAAATGATTTATTCTATTTCCTCGTCCATTTCAAGTTTTCTCATATACATTAAGTTTTTGAGTAACTCAATTAATACTCTCTCGAAACAAATAGCCGCTTCAATTCACACAACTATTCAACCCAATGGTCATTACAAAGGCCATTATGCATGCCACACTTGATACTAATGTTGGAAGGCAAGGTATTCAAAAGGGATTAAATAAAGCAGAGAAACTATCAGTAAAACTCCTTCATAAAAGCCAATAACAAACCAAATAAATTTTGCCCATAATTCTGTTTGTTAATTGTTCATGTCCTTTGATAGTGAACTAAAAGCCACGTAAAGAATAAAAAATAAAAATAAAAAGAAGAAGAAGGAACGGCCCTTATCTTAATTATTCAGTTTTCATCTGTACACCATGAATGCAAAGTTTAACAGAAACATGGATTCTACTTATGAAGATAAAAAATCATGTTAGAAAACCAAGTTAAGGATTGATCAAAAGAATAAGAAAGGTACTGAATGAGTACACGTTTTTACCCCTGGTTGTTATCGTTGCTGTGATTTCGCTAGAGGAGATGGAAGATAGAAAAGAAGAGGGGCCGAATCACTCCATGGTGGTGATGGGAGGATGCCGGTGGTCATCGGCGGACGGGCCTACTGCTGCGAGGGGAGGTTCTTTGTCTTTGAGTAGGGGCAAGGTGAGCGGTGGTGTGGGTGGAGGATGGGGGAGACGTGTTAAAAAGTCGCTTCCTGCACAAAAGATAAACTTTTGGGTTCAATGTAGAAATCATCCATCTACAAATCTGTCACAAAATGAATGAAGGAGAACCAATTACAATACATGAACCACATATCTGATATGCATATCTAAACGTGGTCATAGTTTTCAGCTTTTAACATTTCTCATCCATAAAAACCGCAAAAACTGCATCATTGAATAATAGTTTTGAGGTTCATGTCATGGAACTAAATTGGTTTTGCCATCACAACTTTCGCCACTAACCACATCCTAACAACCACGAAACAAAAATAAAAAGAACCAAACTTACATCCGGTTTGCTTCTTCACCGGTTGAAAACTTTTGCCCGAAGACTACCCCTTGAACTTACAGTAATTTATATTTAAAAAAAAAAAAAGGATTTAGGTATATAGATATCTAAGCAGGAAGAACAAAAAAAAAGGATTTGAGTATCGTATACGTTTTTTTTAGCAATCACATTCGGACCTTCTACCAGGAAAAAAAGAGACCCATTACCGATTCTTCCATTTGGAATCAAGAAACCCACAGTTCTCTACTCAAAAGCTGAGAAAATTCGACATGCCAGTGAAGTGAAGATGCCAAGATTACCTGTTGTGTTTTTTAATTTCTAATGGGAATTGGTTTTCGGGTGGCAGTTAGCAAGGGAAAAAATGGTGAGACAGTAGTCACAGTACACTAAAAATGGTGAAATCTAGTTGAGGCATTTTAAAGCATACCAATCTTACTGAAATTACTACCCTCTAGATTACTACCATCAATTAAAGCATACTAATCTTACTGAAATTTTGAGTTCCTCAATAACTGTGACATCCCACTTTTACAGTTTAAAAAAAATAGTATTTTAACGCGAATAATTAAATCTTTCATTTTTCTTTTTTTTCAAACTTCTTTCTAATAAAAAAAAAAAGACGTCAACTGTTATTTACTTCATGTATTTTGAAAATTTATCTAAACTCGAATAATTTATATTGAAATTCTAAGTTGGGTTATAGTTAGGTATTTTTTCCTGATGAGTGATTATTGAATGTGGAAGAGAAATTTCGGGCTGAACGTGTAATTAGATTAGAAGTGTTAGGTTTGTACGTGGCCAGTTATATAGGGAAGGCATGTGGTAGGGTTTGTTTTTTTTAATACATCACGTTAGAGAGAGAGAGAGCTGAGAGAGAGAGAGAGAGAGGCGGAGGAGACTTCTCTGCATCTTTTGTTTGAGTTGCATGGTGGTATTGGTCGGTTGCTATCAGTGCTGTAGAGAATTTGCGTTCTGTGCATTAAGGGAGAAAGAGATCAAAGGTATGTGCGAGGTGTGCAATTGGAAGTAAGGGTTTTCATCACTTAGTATTATAATAGATACTTTAAATGATCAAGGCAATACTATTATGTATACTACGTGGTCTGGGAATAGATAAGGGAGTAAATGGTAGTGAATAATAGTAGTATTCACTGTAATCAGATTAGTAGTTTTTCCAATTAAATTGATTCCTGTTATGTGCATTCTTAAAAATTCAGATTAGCAGAGAACATGCATGAACATCGCATTTTGTGACCTATCGTTCCGATCAAGGTGAGTGGTTAAGCATGTGATCCCTTCTTTTGGAATCCTCTTGAGCCTATCGATTCTTGACAATTCGTTATTGGTTGTGATCCGATGATAATTATTCTTATTCTTTGCTCTTATAATTATTGGCAATTGATGTACCCTTTGGCATACAAGGTTCATTGATAAAAATTAATAGGATTGTTGGATTGCCCATATTTTTCTTGTTGCTCCATAAAATTATTGTGACTCTGCAACGACACGGGGAATAATCCTGGTGCAGGTGACTCCGGTTCGCCGTTGTTCTGTGTGTTTGGGACCATGGATTTATGTTTATATTAATTTGTGAAAGTCCAAGGAAAAGACCCGTGAAATATCGTGGTGACTTTGGCCACTAGGGAAAAGACTTGTGAAATACCCTGTGACTCTAGTGCTCAACGGATAGGGAAAAGACTTGTGAAATACCATGTGACCCTATTCCGGATCGGCTTAGGGAAAAGGTCCCAGCCGCCATCCTGTGGTGACTCTAAGTACGGTGTTGGATCCAACGGGCGAAGCCTTGAGAAAATATTTGGCATTTGGTATTTGGTAATTGGAAATTGGTAATTATGGTTCCCACTTTGGTTTAGACTCCCGTTTTTCTTGTTCATCGTTTGGATATTATTGGACTCATTGTTTGGTATAATTATTTTGGTGATTCGATGATTGTTCATATTATTCATTAATCTGTTATTCAACTGGTGGATACTCTTTGTTGAGCTGTTGATCATTTTGTTCAGTATTGGTTTGCTGTTAGTATTCGTTGGACTATCTATCTCCCTTATTAATTTGAAACTACTTCTTGGAACCCTCATTATCGTTCGTTCAAAAGTATGTCACTTTGTATTTTCACCCTTAGCATGCTTAACTACTCACTGAGCTCGTCAGCTGACGGATTTATTCCACATTTTTTTTCAGGTTAGTTCATGGAGCATTGTAGTGTACTCTGTGGCATTGTCGGGACCTTCTGTTTGGACCTCTAGGGCGTCTGCATTTTTACTTCTTTTCTATTGTCAAAAGCTTCTGCACTTTTATTTATTAGCTTCCGCACTTTTATTTATTGGCAATTCATTGTAGAATTTGGAGATTGAAAAATATGAGATATTGTGTCATTTGCTTAAGAAAAATATTAGTTTGGAGTCGCGCATTTTATTGTAATAAAATATCCAGTTTTTCATTATTGTTTAAAGTTGCTAAAAATATTTTTAATTAGGCTTCGTGTCTCATGATTGCTTCATGGTACACGACCGGTCATGCTCCCGGATTTGGGGCATGACAATAACAAAGTTCCAAATCAAATAAAGCAGTTTAACTCAAACTTCTGCGCAACTAACATGGAACTACCATTTCCTTAACTAATTCTCCTTTCAGAACCACAGCATTGCTGCAGTTTCAGCTAAAATGTGTATTTGTGTAATTGTGAGGGCTGCGTTGAAAATTGAGTGAAGCAAAGAAGGCAGTAAAGCCAAAATTAGGAAAGCAATGAAGCAATACATAGAATACAAAGAAGCCACAATTTACTTTAATCCAAGGACCCTCTAAAGGAAAAAAGGCCACCTCTGACCCACATGTGGGATGTAAACGTTAGAATGGGGGGCATAAATTTCAACGTTAGAATAGGGGGCAGAAATTTAATGGTGGCAGTTAGCTTGAGAAAAAATGGTGAGACACTAACATAATTGGTGTGTATGGTAAAAATTAAAGGCAACCTCTATGCTAAGGGAATGAAAATACATGGGGAATGTCTATTCCATTTTGTTGAACTTCGGATAAATCATGGCTAAGGAACGAATCGGAGCCCGAAATTATCTTCAAAAACTGAAATCATTTCTTCGAATACTTGGAATGCTTATGAAAGGGACATGTTCCCAGAGTTACCTGAGAATAGCACAAAGGCAACTCAGTTTCAACAACTAAAATCATGGCTAAGGAATGAATCGAAGGCCTAAATCAAAAGCTGAGAAAACACAAACTACATGTAAATATAAGAGTGATGGAAGAACAATATCCTGAAAGTCTAAGAAAAATCTGCGAAACCCATATGCCATACATGTATTTCTCCCACATTTTGTCAAAACAAAGTGAATGCAAGTGGAGATGGGAGCACATTTTTAACAGTTGTCCAATAGCAGTTTATATGAACAATTCGAAAGAAAAAATAAATCACTGAAACTATAGAATCCAGAATGCACTTCTTTGGATGGCATCCAAATACCAGTTTGTCAAACACAACTGATTGTGGAAATGGGATAGTCAGGAACCTCAATTGATAGTAGCTTGGAATCTAACTCAACATTTTGCTCCCAAAAGAATCAATTTACTCTCCATTATCTTGGCGTTCTTTCATATAGGCTTTTTAACAAACACTACATATGCATCTTTTCCAGACCCACACGGCTTACCAGTCTGAACATGAAAATAACTTATCAAGCATGTAAGTATGAAACAATGGCTACTAAGTAGTCAGTCAAGTTCCACAAACAAGAACAGTATGAATTTTATAAGTAGTCAGTCAAGTTCCACAAACAAGAACAGTATGAATTTTAGAATGCACTATGAATTTTCAACAATTTGATTTATAGCATGCACTATGAATTTTAGAATTTTAGAAGTGCAGTTCCAGACAGATGGTTGAGAGAGAGACGTAAACCTTTGCTCCGATCACCGATGAAAGGTCACCCACTCATCGAAATGCAGTTCCCTTTGCTTGTTTCCCACCACTGAATCACAATACCAAGGATTTAGACAAATGAAATCAAACATGAAGCGAGAATTGAACTCCATAAATAAATGATGATGAGAGGAAAAAATCATAGTACTTGCTCCGTTTGGTGCAAACACTCAGACTCGCCATCGGAAATTCACACTGCAACACCTCTGGGCTTAAACAACTGCTGCTGAAGAAACAATCACTTGGCCGCTGATGCTGTCGGAGAACTCCCTCCGCCACCGCCTACTAATCATGACTGGAGTAGAATTGATTGTTCGCCTTCTGATTAAGTACAGTAAAGGAGAGCGATCGAAGAGAGAGAGTCGAGAGAGGGAGACAGAGCGAGGGTGAGGTATGCAAATACGGCTAGGGTTTCACAAAACGTCTGCATTTATACGTTCCAAATTTTGGAAATCTAATCCTAGTTTTACCAAAATCCCATTTATTATAACCCTTGGATGGATCAAGCATTTACGGGCTTGCCATTGTAGAATGGATGGTGTTGATTTATACAGGAGACAATTTTGGACCGTTGGTTGTCTTTTAGATTCAAACTCAACCCTATCTTATTATATAGATATATGGTTATAACGTTATATATATAAGCTTGTATTGACATTAAAAAAATATTTCAATTTGCATAGAGAACATATAACGTTATATATGAGATTTTATCCTGTAAAACTAAAAACATAAAAGGAACTAATAACGTTTTATGTTCTCTTATTGAATATGTCCGCGCAGCAGCCTCTCAAAAGCACATATGGATATATCTATATATTATCAGAAACAAGTCGAAGAGGCCGTTGCGTAGATCAATTCAATAAGTGATGGACAATGGAGTATATAACGTTATATGTGAACTTTTCTGTCATGTGTAATATGTGATTTTCCTAAGGTTGGACATATAATATTATATCTCATTTTTGAGATATATTAATGCTGTTTATATTGTTTTGAATGTGTATATATGTAGATATAGAGGTTATGAGAATGCTATTCGAAGACAGAAAATCAAAATTTTGAAGGATCCAATGAAGGTTTTGATAAAGAAACGGTGAAAAAATGAAGCTTGACCCCTTGTGGCCTCATTAACATTCAACTTGGAATTCAAGGCACGACTGAAAACAAGGATAATGGTGGCATGATATGTGAACATATAATGTTATTTTTTGAGATATATAATATTGTTGGAAAGATATGATATTGTTTTGAGAACATATAATTTTATGTCATGTTTTGTGAGTCTTAGAGCTACAAAAGCTCAGATATAATGTTATATATTCTATTTTTTTGTGAGATTTAGAACTATAGAAGCTCACATTTTTTTTTCTGTTCTATTTTTTTTTTTGTGAGATTCAGAGTTGCAGAAATTCAAATATAATGTTATATGTTCTGTTTTTTTTTTTTGCGATATTTAGATATTCAAAAACTCACATATAATGTTATATATTTTGTATGGACCAACATATAACGTTAAAGACTAAAAACAAGAAAAACCAAAAAGAAATGTTGCATGTTAGAAAAATCAATACAAGAAAAATAGGAAAAAACAAAAAGAGAAATTTGTCACATATATAAAGTTAAATGTTAAATATAGCGGGTTCAACAAAAAAAATCGAGAAAAATGAAAAAATACGTTTTTTATTACACATATAACGTTATATGTGTAACGCCCCAAATTTTTGGAAACATTATTTATAACTATTTTATTCAAACTTAACATTTAATAAATAAAAGTAGAATAATTTGTCATTACATCCCAACTTATTCTCAAATTAAGATTTCATTTATTTAAGGATAGGGCGGGGTGCTACAGGAAATTTCTACTCCTCAAAGTGATTGCCCTGTTCAGCGGTATTCTGCTCAGCTCCGTACTGCTCCAAATTATAGTACGCCTCCTGTTCGCCTTCTAAATCTGGCATAAGATGCCAGGACCACAAAAGTAACACCGTGAGTTTTTAAGTTCAACAGCTAACTCCTACCCCTATGTCCCATACTTTAGCAAAAATAAAATAAACAACAAAATAACATCTATTTTATAGGGCATCAACCAGAACATTAACAATCAATTATTATAAACATCATACGAAAAAGTGTCAAGTGTCGGGTTCAGAATAGTGTATCGTACTTTGTGTCAAAACGTCAGTTTCACTTATTATCAATTCTTTTCCTTTAGCACTGGTTCCGTTTACTCCTTTTTTCAGAATGACGGTTGACCATGCAATTACAAACTCTGGTTCTGCTATTCCGGTCTCCGAGGTTTACTCACACATTCCCAAACACTGGTTCCGCCGTTCCGGTCTCCCAAGTTTACTCACGCACACCCAAACTCTGGTTCCGCCGTTCCGGTCTCCCAGGTTTACCCATGACAAAATTTCTCTTTTTCTCTTTTCATTTTCGAATATCTTTTCTCGGTTCTTGTGTCTCGTACCCATGCATCATTTTCTCGTGAACACATTATTCTTTCAAGGCTTTCTAAAATTATGAAAAATAAATCATACTTTCATGTTTATCTAATTTGTCGATCAAACATTATAATTGTACATGATCAAGAAATAACGTTATTAACACTTCATTGATAAACATGTCATGCGAAGTTAATTGGTAAATGCTTCTTTTCTAAACTATATATATATATATATATATATATATATATATATATATATATATAAAACAGAAGTCAGTACATTTAGTAAATGCGGACTTTTCCTCCATGCAACAAAACGTAACAGCAAGCTTATTTCCTAAAGTAAATCGAGAATCAGTACAGTACTTGGCAAAGAAGACTTTTCCTTCATGCCAATTAAACTCATTTTATTCTTCTTCTTTTTTTTTTTTTTTAGGGCCGTTACAACTTGCTGCCCTTAACAAATTTCGTCCTCGAAATTAAGTACATACTACGATGGAAAAAGATGCGGGTAATTTTCTCGGATAGCGTCTTCTCGTTCCTAGGTAGATTCCTCAAGTTCTTGATGTCTCCATAAAACTCGCACCAACTTGATCGCTTTACCTCGAATATTCTTTTCGCTATGATCTTGAATCTCTATTGCTTGTTCCTCGAAAAGTTGCGTCCTCATTTAGGGTGATATCCCCCCAGTTGATGACATGAGTGGGGAGAGAAATGTACTTACGAAGCATTGACATGTGAAACACATTGTGGACTCGGTCCAGCTGTGGTTGTAGTGCTAAACGGTAAGCCACATTGCCAATCTTTGCCAAAATGTTGAATGGCACGATATATCGTGGAGACAATTTTCCCTTTTTCCCAAACCGAATAACTCCTCGATGTGGTCGATCTGATTTTTAGGAATACATGATCGCCAACCTTGAAAGATAAGGGTCTGCTCCTTTTGTCCGAGTAACTTTTCTGACGACTCTGGGTGGTAATTAAGTAGTTTCTGTCGAATCACCTTAATCTTTTCAGTCGTATTTTGGACCAGATCTGGTCCAATCAATCCGACTTCTCTAGCATCAGTCCAACAAAACGGTGAGCGACAAGGTCTTCCGTACAAAGCTTCAGAGGGTGCCATCTCGATACTTGACTGATAGCTATTGTTGTAAGCAAATTCAATTAGAGACAACTGTTGTTCCCAATTTTCAGAGAAATCAAGTGCACAAGCTCTCAGCATGTCCTCCAGAATCTAAATTGTCCTTTCTGTCTATCCATCCGTCTATGGGTGAAAAGTAGTACTGAGTCGAATGTCCGTTCCCAAAGCTTTCTGCAATCCCTTCCAGAATTTGGATATGAATCTCGGATCACGGTCAGATATGATAGATACAGGTACTTTATGTAAGCGTACAATCCCTTGAATGTGGAGTAAACTTAAAGCCTCCATGTTCTCCATCATTTTTACCGGTAAGAAGTGTGCAGATTTGGTGAGACGGTCGACTATTACCCAAATAGCAGTGTTAGACTTAGTCGTCTTGGGTAAGCCAGTCACAAAATCCATGAAAATATGCTCCCACTTCCACTTTGGTATTGGTAAAGGTTGAAGATCCCCTCTAGGCTTCCAGTGTTCAGCTTTGACTTGTTGACAAACCAAATAGGTTGATACAAAGCTAGCTACGCCTTTCTTCATTCCCTCCCACCAGTATGTCCTTCGCAGATCATGGTACATCTTAGTACCCCCAGGATGAACAGCGAAGTTCGAGTGATGAAATTCTCGTAGTACGGCTTCTTGGAGGTTGCCGATGTTTGGTACAAATTAAAGATCGATCCTTTGAATCTGAGGTTGTTGTCGGTGTGAATCGTCCATCCAGTAAGTGCTTTACCGACCATAATCTGCGACCGTATAAATTCGCAGTCCTGTTCAAATCCTTGAGCAAGTAAAATTTCTCAGTGAAGTGCAGGTACAGCCCTAAGAGCGCACAAGCGTGCTTGTCCATTGAGTGATGGTGCTTGCAGGTTGAACTCGTTGAGTGTCTCTACCATCTCCCATTCTTTCATGACTACTTTAGCTTTCTGCTCTCGACTCTTTTGACTCAGAGCATCAGCTACAACGTTAGCTTTGCCTGGGTGGTAGGACATAGTGAATTTGTAATCTTCAAGATACTCCATCCACCTCCTCTGTCTCATATTCAGCTCCTTCTGGGTGAACAGATACTTGAGACTCTTGTGATCTGTGAAAACTTCAAATTGCTCGCCATATAGATAATAACGCCATGACTTAAGAGCAAAGACTATTGCTGCCAACTCTAGGTCGTGCGTAGGGTAATTCTTTTCATTCGGTCTCAATTGACGTGATCCGTAGGCAACAACCTTCCATTTTGCATCAGAACGCAACCCAACCCATCTTTAGAGGCGTCACAATAAACTGTGTAACCTACATCCCGCTCTGGAATGATGAGTATGGGTGCACTGGTTAGTCAAGGTTTCTCTTCAACGAATCTGCTTGGTTTTGGTAGTTTCGGTTGTGTGTATAAAGGTGTTATTGAACAAAATGGGGGGTTAATTGTTGCGGTCAAAGTACTTGACCTCCAAACTCATGGCGCTACCAAGCGTTTCATGGCAGAGTGCGAAGCCTTAAGGAATATTCGACACCGAAACCTGGTTTCGATCATAACTTCTTGTTCTAGTGTCGATTTTCAAGGGAATGAGTTTAAAGCTCTAGTTTACAAGTTCATGCTGAATGGAAGTCTAGATAATTGGTTGCATTCAATTCCAAATGCAAATAATGGCCAACGTGATTTCGTGGGACTCAATCTTCAACAAAGAATAGACATTGCCCTTGATGTGGCTTGTGCACTTGATTATCTTCACCAACAATGCGAAAGGCCAATTATTCACTGCGATTGGAAGCCGAGTAATATCCTTCTTGACGGTGACATGGTTGCCCATGTCGGAGATTTCGGTCTAGCTAGATTTCTTGCGGACCTTACCCCTCGAGTACAAGTAGTTCAATTGCAATAAGGAGAACCATTGGATATGCAGCTCCAGGTAAGTAATTAAAAGCTCTTTATCTACTTTGTACTTTGAATATGCCTCTTCTAATTTCAAAATCACTGAATTGCAATACATTCGGCCGATTAGACACCATGATGGATTGCCAATTAAATCAGTTGTGTGGAATTTGGTTTGGTTATCTTAGAACAAACCAAAGTCAATTCTTTTCTGTTACTCAAACAAGAAAGGTATCCACACACGATAATTTAAAAAAATAGGTTCACAAAGCTAATATATATAACACCCTTTACATGTTAGTGTAAATGGCCTATTTGCAAAACGCACATGATGTAATGCAAGCAAGTTTTCTCTTTCATTTCGCATCATTTTCGTTTTTTGAAGAAGTTAAAAGCAAGATCATTTTGATTTAACGTTTGAATTTTACAAATGGCAGAGTATGGTCTTGGAATTGAGATGTCAACTAGTGGAGATGTTTATAGTTATGGAATCTTGTTGTTGGCGATGGTAACAGGAAAGAGACCTACAGACGAAATATTTGAGGCAGACCTTAATCTTTATAACTTCGCAAAGATTGCTTTCCCACAACGTGTGATGGAGATTGTGGACCCCATACTCTTAACCAAGGAGAGACATGGCAGCAAAATGGTTGAATGTTTAATCCACATTGTAAAAATAGGACTGACATGTTCTGCAGAGTCCCCACCAGATCGAATGAGCATAAATTCTGTACTCCAAGAGCTTCATCTAGTCAAGAACAATATGTTGACGGTAAGCAATTAATGATCTTACTCAAAGTTTTGAAAGTTTGTCCTTCAATGGTATTGAAAAATCCTCTCCCTTTTTTCACTTTGGTGTTAATCCTCGATCGTTTTATCTTCCAAGGGCGACATGGATAGCTAGACGTACATGCAATGTTGATAGCTCGGGGCATCCGAGCCAACACAAGCATATCTCAGATTATGCTGGAAGAACAATCCATCTTCCATTAGACAATGTTGGAGCAAGCAAAATTCCTTGAATCTACTATGTAGGAAAAATATGAACAGTGAATAACACTCAGAATCTGCACCTCGAATTTGTCCGTTTTCCATCCTGGTCCAGTTCTGACCACATTTGGTCTGTTGAGTTTTCACCCTATATACTTCTGGGCATTTCTAGCCCTGTAATATTACATAAATTTCTGAGTTAAACGGACATGGGTTTTCATCGGTTTCCGGGACTGCTCTGCTCAGAAGCCATACTGTATAGCTCAAGCCTTACACGTTATTGATCTTGTCGCTTAACGTACTTGTGCATGTGTGACGTATCATAACCTTAATAGGTTTGGTTTGATGTGTTTAGGTCCAAACATCGGGGACCCATAGCTCGCACGCTTGACAAATTTGCTCGGCACACTCTCGGTGAGTGTTGTATATGCCTTACTTGAATTTTCGGATGAGAAGCATGCGTGCTTTGTTTTGGCTTAACGGTAGAAATTATTGTTTCATATATGGTACTATGTTGCAAATATGGTGTGTACAAGGATTTCGAATTAACCACATGAACAAAAAAAAGAAACGAAGGCTATCTTTTAAAATTGCCATGATTTTTATGAAAACGGATAATTTGGGATTCATAACTATTAATGACACGTGGTTCGAATGGTGTCTGGCAGCTAGCTAGAGGAAGTGAATAGTGAGGCAAAGTAATAAGGGGGATCATAGTCAGATGATCGTGGCGTGATGTCACACCAAATATTTATATTTAGGGTGGCTCCTTAACTATTGGTGGCCGTTGAACATTTTTGCATGGAAGTCGTTAATGAGATGGAACGTTTGACATGTGATTGTCGTGAACGGGCCTAGTTAAGCCATTGTTTGCTAAATGAAATGTTTGCAACATGGGCCTTAAATGTCGGATATTAAGATTTACATTTTGAGAAATGAATACGTTGACTTATAAATTCATGGAAACTAGTAAGATTTGTCACACACTAGCCTAGTGCTTCAGACGTCGTTGTATGTAATGTTACAAGTAATTTAGGTCTTTGTGGAACATGCTTGATGGCCGAAGAAGCCTGGATGTTGTTGTTGTGTTCAATTATGCAGTAGGATTGTGTTTACTTGTAACTCAGACTTGTATCTTTTGTTGACGGTTGTGCCGGACTTGTGGCTAGATACGTGGTTATGCTTATGTTTAATCCAGGATGCTTGTAATAACCTCAACCTATCTTACACTTAGATGTTGTTAATTTATCACGCTTTCGCATTTTCTCTTATACTCGAGTATTTTTTTTATTTATTTATAGATTCATGAGCAGAAAATCCCTAAACTATTTAATTAGCAAGCCTTAGTGAGTTAACCTCATTAGTGGTCATGACCCATGTGTTTTTGGTTTGGGTTGTGACACGGACACTTGAATTAAGCAGGGAGACCAAATCCATCTTCCATTCGACAATGTTGGAAGAAAGCAAGAATCACCTTGGCAATGCCCAACATGACCTTGCAACATTAACTATTTACATCAGTGCAAGTAATCTCTAGAAGTCCAATACCAAGTTCATTAGCGCGGGTCATTTCAAGCCAGTGAAGGCAACGGGTAACGCAGGATCAAATGACATGATTCTAGTTCTTGGAATCAAAATGCCTTCAGATTTTGATTATATCGTGTTAGTGCAATAATTCGAGCGTTGTGAGTCATGTAGGTGACATGATTTCTTTTTTGATCACTTAGGGAGTTGAGGTCAATTTATGCTCATCTCGACTAATCTCTGAAATACCAATAACACCGTTAGATTGCCCCAGCCATTCAAAGCCGGGGAAGGCGGAGGGCCGGTGGCCTTTCTTTGGGTCAGGCATGACCAAATGAGATGATTCTATTGCCTGGGAACAAGTGAATTATTTATATCTCCATTATTAAGAAACATTCAGTGGATTCAGAGAAGAAATATCTAAAGGCAAAAGCGGCAACAACCCCACGCCTCCATTTCTGCTGAAGAGCTTTCAATGCATTGTTGAAAACTGTTACTACCGTTTTTGCTTAGCCAGAGCAACCCCAAGAAAATGTCTCCCCCAAATCCTGATTTATTTTTCTTGTTCTTTCGGTGGGAAAGTGGAGATGATGATTTGCTGATCCAAAAAATAAATAAATTTGGAGACGATGATTTGATCCCAAATTAAAATCTTGAGTATTTGGTATGGTAGTGATTAAACCCTTTGGTCGAGGCTTTGATATTTGGAGTACAATTTGATGAATTGTATCTCCATTTGATTTCAATTGCCTTTCCGAACCCAACTACTTTGATCATTCGCATTGATGAGAGGGAAGGGAAGGGAAGGGGCCGGCCTTTCAGGATAGTGACAGGGAGGTTTAGAGAGAGATTTTTGGTTTATAACGCAGCGAAAAAAATATCTCAATAAAAAGGCAGTTTCGTAGGACATCGATAGCAACCAAATTTCTCATATCTTTTAGATGGCAAATGTGATTGTATAAGTAGCCGATATATCTGACAACATAAAACATGAAATTCGATTGCATGTCTATTCAAGTCCAGTCAGGCTAATCTTTTGAGATAGTAACTTATTATTTGCATTGCCTATAAATGAACGTTTCGGGTTAGTGACACTAAAACTCTGTTGGGACTTCAGGTCGTTTGTTGGCATCTTGTCAACGTACAGGTGTTCATTTCAACCTTTTTTTTGGACGTTTTATTTACAAATTGATCGAGCGGCTGAGGGGTTGGTTGAGATTTTGCGAGTAGCAACACTAGAAGAGTCATGGGTACTCTTCGGAGCTATCTCTATGTTTTTCTTGTCTTCATGATAATGACAATTTTTTTTTTTTGCCGATAAAAATAAACTCCATTGGGACCTACAAAATTAAGTTTAGATGGCCTTAAAAGATGGGACAGAGCTAGAGGTGAGTTTCTGGCTTCTAAATAATGCCAACCAATGTCCTCTTCTTCAACCCCACAACAGTTAATTTTACATGGATAATTCCACATTTCTTGCAGGACCCATAAATTAATAATACAATACAAGTCCGCCAAGATCGAAGACTTGTTCTGATAAAAAAAGAAGGAAAAAAAACTAAGACTTGCAAGTTGCACCAACGAAGACCTGTTCTGATAATTATACATATCCAACACTCCTTCTGGTTGAGAAGCAGCAGGAGAAGGAAAGTTACACCAATGAAGACTTGTTCATGTTACGAAAGTTGCTGCAACGGGTTTGAAAAATTCTTAGAACGGCCCTACCAGTGACCAGATTTGTGGTAAAGCTTGGACCTTCAAGAGTTCAAGTTTCATGTATTACATATGGTTCAAAACATAATTGAGAGCTCAAAACGCACATGATGATGGGTCTATTAACCAAATCTCTCTCAGTCTCTCTCATAGCCTTATTTCTCTCTCTCCTCCCATTGCTTCCAATCAAAGCCCATGCCCGTGACACAACATCATCCCTTAATGTTGCTAGCAACGAGACTGATTTCCGTGCTTTGTTGGCCTTTAAGTCAACTATTCTCCCAGAATATCGACAGGCCTTGAGCTCATGGAATGAGTCTCTCCATTTCTGCCACTGGGAAGGTGTCAAATGCGGTCACCGACACGAATGAGTCACTGTTGTAGATCTTGCATCCAGAGGTTTAACTGGTTCTTTGTCTCCTTACATCGGAAACCTCAGTTTTCTCCGGGAGCTTAGCCTCTTTAACAACACTCTTATAGATGAAATTCCAACTGAACTTGGTAATCTTTTCAGGTTACAGAAACTAAATCTAGGCATTAACGGTTTTGAAGGGAAAATTCCACCACACCTATGTCGTTGCTCCAATCTTAGGGACCTTAGGGTAGGCAAAAACAAGCTAGTTGGAGGGTTCCTGAAAGAACTTGCTTATTCAATGCCTAGACTCATATCACTCTACGTTAATGATAACAATTTGACCGGAGGAATTCCTTTGTGGATTGGGAATCTTAGTTCTCTGGAAGACTTTAATGCCGCTGGCAATCCTCTTGAAGGAAGTATTCCTAATGCTTTGGGTCAATTGAAAATTTTAAGAGCACTTTGGCTGGGTTTCAGTCAAATTTCAGGTACCATCCCTCCTTCCTTATACAACCAATCATTGCTAATTACATTATCAAAGCCTGCAAATCGACTTCGCGGTAATCTTTCGCCGACGTTTGGTTTCATGTTCCGTCACCTAGAGGTCCTTCAGCTATTCGGCAACCAATTTGATGGCCCAATTCCGCTTTCAATATCCAACTGTTCGCAGTTGGTACAACTGGAATTGGATGATAACAATTTCAGTGGAAAAGTAAGAAACGATTTCAGAAATTTAAAAAACCTCTACCGGATAAATCTTGGTTATAACAATTTTGAGACTAAGGGATCAGATGGACTTGCCTGTAAGGACCCGTATTTTCAGAAATTAATAAAAAGGTTTATTCGATATTATAATTAAAAAAAAATTTGGGTTTTATTAAGTTTAAATGAATTGGGGTGAATGCGATGGGATAGTTTGTAGGAGGGTGTATGTGTAAATTTGAAGTGTGAGTAATATATATATGTGTGGGTGTGTATGTAGAGGAGTATTATACCCCTCACCCTCTCTCTCTAACTCCCGATCTCTCTCTCCCTCTCGGCTCTATCTCTCTCTCCTCCTCCAACACCCAAAACTTCACTCCTCACTCAAAACCCATAACAAATAACCTTCAATCCTTCACCCATTCTTGTTATTAAACCCGTATTTCGTTGGAGCAAGCTTGGAGAGGAATAATCTCGGAGGATTTTAAATTTCAAAGCTAGGGCTCGATCAATCTCGTTGAGTTTCGTTCTCCAAGTCGAGGTAGGGAATTCTTACTCTCTTTATATGTTTATGAGTGGATTCAATGTCCAAAACTTGCCTTGGATCGCTATTTGGAGGCCTTGGGTTTGCCCTTGAAATCTGTCAAAATCGTGTTGAAAAACCCAGGTGCTACATGTACCAATGTTTACCCGGTACATGTAGCAAACCCAGATTTCTTTGATTTTTCGTTCACTGGCTACATGTAGCACTCTTAACCGCTACATGTAGCAAACTCAAATTTTACCTTCTATTCGCTGGCTACATGTAGCACTCTTAACCGCTACATGTAGCAAACTCAAATTATACCTTTTGTTCGCTGGCTACATGTAGCGCCTAAATCTTGCTACATGTACCAAACTGGAAATTTCTGAAAAGTTTCTCCTTCCATGGTTTGGACCTCCGATCACTTCTAATGTCTTTTAAACACCTTCAAATCATCTCTAAGGTTGATTGCTCGTATCCCAATGATTCGTAGATCATATTCATTCATTTGGCTCTCGTTGTAGTTAAAGAAAGTGTGGAATTTAAATGAATATCATACTTGTGCGTTTGTCTATGCATTCGGGTTATTGCGTGAGTAGTGTGACTTATTTTATGAATAATACGGACTTGACATATGTCATGCTTTACCATATTGAGGCCTGAAAAATGAAAAGTCACGACTTAGAATGACAGAACGAAATGAAGAAAGCCACAGATCCATTATGAGGTGGGATGCCGGAAATGGGACGCACGGGATCCTAAATGCCCGGAAGTGCACAAGAAAGCCACGGATCCACCAAATGGTGCAATGCCGGAATAAATTCTGGACGCACGGGGTCCCAAATGCCCGGAAAAGGAATCGAAAACACTTGCTACTATGAAAACAGAGAATTTAGATATCATTAAGTGACGTGAATATGAATGGGGTTGATTATCAAGTATTATTCTCTTGCTTTTGTCCACGTGGGAATCTATCTTATATCAATGTTCATCTCGGTGCATTGTCCATTTCATATGCATATAGTTTGAGCAAAGATTTCTCTACTGGGCTAGTGTAGCTCAACCTATTACTATTTTCAGGTACACCACAAGGGCATTGATTTGGAGTGCTTGACGTGCATATGACACCATTCTTTTGAAAGCTAACACCGGGGAATTACCATGACATCTTGTGTAAAATCCTTTTGAAGATGTAATCGTAATTCCTATCATATTCTTTTGACTTACTCTTTTGGGATTATTGTCTAAGTATTTGGGGCCGGAGTGCCATAAATTGTAAACTTTAACTTAATGGTTCTTTTGGACGGATTATGGGAGATGATTTGGGGTATTATGAAGTACTACCGTGATGGTCTATTATCGGAAATACAATCATTAATATGTTAAAAATCCAGGGCGTGACATTGCCTTTCTTAGTTCTTTGACCAATTGTAGCAACTTGGGGGTGGTAATTTTGGAGAATGGCCAATTCGGAGGGGTATTACCAGACTCTGTGGGCAATCTATCAATCTCTTACTTGGCACTAGGTCTAAATCAGTTGTACGGATCTATTCCTTCAACAATAGGAAACCTTGTGAATAGTGGAACCTTAGCTATGAATAATAACCAATTCACAGGCCTGATTCCCGATAGCATAGGTTATCTTCATAAGTTGCAAAGGTTGTCAATTTCACAGAATAGTATCTCAGGTAAAATTCCGAACTCTATCGGGAATTTGTCTTTGATGAATGATCTCTACTTGGAGCGAAATAGACTAGAGGGGGCAATACCCTCGAGTCTTGGCAACTGTCGCAATTTGTTACTGTTGACACTTTCTGACAATAACCTTACTGGCAATAACCTTAATGGGAGCATACCAAGACAACTTTTTACGGTCTCTTCTCCATCAATTAGATTGGATCTAGCTCGCAACCGTTTGTCTGGATCCTTGCCAACTGAGGTTGGAAACCTCGATAATTTAGCAGAAATCGATATCTCCGAGAATGATTTATCTGGTGAAATTCCTAGCACTCTTGGTAGGTGTGTCAGCCTTGAAAACCTATATCTGCAACAAAATCTCTTTCAAGGATCTATTCCTTCCTCGATGGCATCCGTGAGAGATATTCAGAATTTGGACCTTTCCAACAACAACTTATCCGGTCAAATTCCGAGATTTTTAGAGACATTTGTTTTGCTACAGAATCTTAATTTGTCTTTCAATAATTTTGAAGGAGAGTTACCAACGAAGGGTATTTTTACAAATGCAACTACAATATCAATTGCTGGTAACTATAGGCTTTGTGGTGGCATTTCTGAACTACGACTACCTCGATGCACCACAGAGAAATCGGGAAAAAGGATGTCTCTTTTACAAACACGAGGAATCACAGTAACTTTGGT
This sequence comes from Rhododendron ovatum, assembly GCA_019656835.1. Taxonomy (NCBI): domain Eukaryota; kingdom Viridiplantae; phylum Streptophyta; class Magnoliopsida; order Ericales; family Ericaceae; genus Rhododendron; species Rhododendron ovatum. The sequence continues at coordinate 7,993,762 of CM033796.1, read as the reverse complement.
AGCAATCGCAGTAGCTTTGGTAGTCATTGGACTAATCGCGGTATCATCTTTCGTTAGAATATCCGCGGTATCATCTTTCCTTATATGTCATCTGTTTAAGAAGAAAAGGAAAACCAAACCTATAATTACATTGTTGAAAGATTCATTCACAAAAGTCACTTATGGAGAACTTCTCAAAGCAACTAAAGGTTTCTCTTCTAGGAATCTTCTTGGGTTTGGAAGCTTTGGCCGTGTTTATAAAGGTATTATTGACCAAAACGGGAAGTTAGTTGTGGCGGTCAAAGTATTTGACCTTCAAACTCGTGGCGCTACCAGGAGTTTCGTGGCAGAGTGCGAAGCCTTAAGGAATGTTCGACACCGACACCTAGTTCCCATCATAACTTCTTGTTCTAGTGTTGATTTTTAAGGGAATGAGTTTAAAGCTCTAGTTTACGAGTTCATGCCCAATGGCAATCTAGATAATTGGTTGCATCCAATTCCAAAAGCAAATGATTTAGAGCATGGGTTTGTGGGACTCAATCTTCTACAAAGTGTAAACATTGCCACAGATGTGGCTTGTGCACTCGATTATCTTCATCACCAATGCGAAAGGCCAATTATTCATTGCAATTTAAAGCCCAATAATTGTTAGAGATTTTCAAAATAAAAGAGTCGTCGGTTTTGGTTTTGTAAAATTCCTTTGTTTCTTTAGAATGCTTGTTTTCCTCTTTGTGAGCTTTGTCCCACATTGGTTAGCTGAGAGATGTTGGAGTGGTATATATTAGGAAACATTCCTAATGTAAGTAATTAATGATCTAGTGTGGTGCAGCCCTTTGGTGCTTCGCATCATACCGGCTCTGCCGGTACACACTCACACACGCACGCGCACGCGCGCGCGTGGCGTGGGCAGTGTGGTGTGGGCTGTGGTGCATTGTGGCACTTTAGCGGCGCACTTTGCACTTATCACGTCAGCGCTAGGCGCCTTATTGGCGCCATTTCTTATTGCGAGTTGGCAGTAAGGTGACGCTGACGTGGATGACACGTGTCACACGCGTGGCAGGTGAGTCACACGGGATGGTTCCGATCGGGTGCGACTCGTGCGTACGGGTGCACTGATCCGTGGAGTTGCGATCGCAGCCGTCGGTCGCAAATGGGCTCAATCAAACGGATTGGATCAAATCCGATTGGGTGTGAGTGAAACAGCACACCAGTTCGGTGGGACTGGGTGTGACTGATCGATCTAGACCGTAGGATTTGATCCAACGGTCAGATTAGAACGGATGCATACCCTTTCTCAATGGGTGCGTAGTGGCCTATAAATAGACCACTACTTAGCAGAATCCAGTGCTCATTATATACACACAAAATTCGAATTTCTCCCACATCTCTCACTATACTTCATAGCATTCATTCTGCATTCTGTTTTGCTGCAGAAAACAGAACGTAGTGGTTCTCGGTTCTTATATTCGTTCAAGCAGATATTCTGTCCGTTTCGTTAAGTGCAAACGAAAACGGAAAGAACTTCAGTTCGGGCTTCGATTTATCTTGAAGGCAGGTTTGTTGTTACCCTTTGCATACCGGAATTGGTGGGGGCAAATACTGTCTTTAGGAAAGCGACATAGTCGTGACTCGAAGCGTTTTTTTTCAGCATTTGTAGAGATTTCGTCAACATTTCAGATTGCAGCGGCCAATTTTTCCAACAATCTAAAGACAGTATTGCGATGGCGATGTCACTACAGAAGATGACACAAGACTTTCTGAAGTTGGAGCGGTTTGAAGGTGGCAATTTCAGGCGTTGGCAGAAGAAGATGCACTTCTTGCTAACGACTCTGAAAGTGGTGTATGTTCTGACTACTCCGAGTCCGAAGATACCGGAAAATCCAGATGATGAAACTATGGAGCAGGCTCGTGAAAGGGGCAAATGGGAGAATGATGACTACATCTGTAGAGGACACATCCTCAATGCTCTGTCGGATTCACTGTTCAACGTGTATCAGAATTCAATGACGGCAAAGGAACTTTGGGATGCACTTAACGATAAGTATCTTTCTGATGACGCTACAAGTAAGAAATTCTTGTTAGTCAGTTTATGAATTATCGCATGGTTGATACAAAGCCAGTCATTGATCAGTTGCATGAGATTCAGTATATCCTCAGTCAGTTTAAGGTTAAGAATATGCATATGGATGAATCTATTGTTGTTTCCTCTGTTATTGACAAATTGCCTGCATCTTGGAAAGATTACAGAAAGGAACTCAAACACAAGACCGAGGACCTTACCCTTGATCAGTTGGCCCAACACCTTCGGGTGGAGGAAGAGACAAGGCGTCAAGAGGGTATGGATAATTCTACTTCCAAAGTACATGTGGTGGAAGAAATTTCCAACAAGAAACGCAAGAACAAGGATGGCGATAAGTCTTCTGGTAAGTGGAAGAAGCAGAAGCGGGATCCTACCGACACAGGTTGCTGGCATTGCGGCAAACCTGGGCATCTTAAGAAAGATTGCAAAATCCTAAAAAGGAAGAACTCTGGTGGAAATCCAGGAGCATCTGGGGCAAAGAATTCTAAATTCATTGCTGTTGTTTCCGAGGCGAATATCCTCGAAGATGCTGGAAATTGGTGGATTGATTCTGGTGCGACAAAGCATGTCTGCAATGACAAGAGGCTCTTTACTGAGTATAGTCCAGTTGCAGATGGTACCGTTCTGTTCATGGGAAATGCGTCAACTGCATCAGTTAAGGGAAAAGGCAAAGTGGACTTGGAGTTCACTTCTGGCAAGACGCTGACTCTTACTGATGTGTATCATGTACCGGAAGTTAGGAAGAATCTCGTGTCTGCAGGTCTACTTAATAAGTATGGTTTTAAAGTAGTGTTTGAGTCGGGCAAAATTGTTGTGTCCAAGGGTGGTGTGTTTGTTGGCAAAGGCTATGTAACCGAGGGGATGTTTATGCTTAATATTAATAACACCGTTGTTTCTGCTTATATGCTTGATTCCTTTTCTTTATGGCATACTCGTTTAGGACATATCAGTATAAGGAAAATGGATTGCATGATAAAATCTGGACTAATTCCTAAATCTGATAATGATATGGTTGATAAATGTAAGATTTGTTTGGAATCAAAAATAACCAGATTGCCATTTCCTAAAATTGAGCGGACTTCTTCATTACTTGAATTGATTCATAGTGATGTATGTGATTTTCATAGCACTCCAACTAGAGGCGGAAAACTTTATATGGCAACATTCATAGATGATTATTCGAAATTTTGCTATATCTATTTGCTTCATTCCAAAGATGAAGTACTTGATAAATTTGTTGCTTATAAGACTGAAGTTGAAAATCAATGTGGTTTGAAAATAAAACGTCTTAGGTCTGACAGGGGTGGTGAATATCACTTCCCTGATTATTGTGAATCAGTAGGGATAATTCATGAAGTAACTGCACCTTATACACCACAACAAAATGGAGTGGCCGAAAGGAAGAATAGAACTTTATCTGAGATGGTGGTTGCTATGCTAAGCAATGCAGGATTAAGTAAAGGTTTGTGGGGCGAAGCCATACTTACCGCTGCTTATATCTTGAATAGAATACCTCTCAAAAAGTCTAACATTACTCCATATGAACTCTGGTCAAAAAAGAAACCAAACTTGAGTTATTTTAAGACTTGGGGTTGTAGGGCGATTGTGAGATTGCCTGGACCTAAAAGGAAGAAACTGGGTCCAAAAGGAATCGAGTGTGTATTCCTTGGATATGCTTTGCACAGTAAAGCATATAGGTTTCTAGTGGCTGAGCCTAATGATATTGTGTCCATTAACACCATCATTGAATCTCGAGATGCAGTGTTCTATGAAAATAGATTTGACAGAATTCCAAGGTTAAAATCTAGTAAAGATTTGGAATCTAATAAAGATTCGGAAGAGTTTCCTTTGATGTCCGAAGAGGACAACGAGCCTTTAGAGGTTCCAGTTGAAGGAAATGAACCTGAGGAACAAGTTGAATTGAGAAGGAGCAAACGAATTCGGACAGAGAAAACGTTTGGTCCTGATTTCATAGTTTATCTAGTTGAAGGCACTAGAGAGACTTCATGTGCTCACAATGTATTTTCACTTCACATTGAAAATGATCCATTGACATTTGAGGAAGCAATAAAATCGCAAGACGTGGCTTTCTAGAAAGAGGCTATCCAAGATGAGATGGACTCTATCATGGGTAATAATACATGGGTTCTGGCAGATTTACCTCCTGGTTCTAAGCCAATTGCTTGTAAATGGATTTTCAAAAAGAAAATGAAAATTGATGGAACTATTGATAAGTTCAAGGCCAGACTTGTAGCCAAAGGCTTTACCAAGAAAGAAGGTATTGATTACTTTGATACCTATGCCCCGGTTGCTAGAATCTCAACAATTAGAGTTTTAATTGCTCTTGCTTCCATATACAAGTTTGAGATACACCAAATGGATGTCAAGACTGCATTCCTTAATGGTGAGTTAGATGAGGAAATCTATATGAAGCAACCAGAGGGGTTTGTTGTGCAAGGTTATGAGCACAAAGTTTGCAAGCTTATAAAGTCTCTTTACGGACTTAAGCAAGCACCTAAGCAATGGCATGAGAAGTTTGACAAAGTGGTTGTGTCAAATGGTTTTACAATACACCAATCTGACAAGTGCGTGTATAGTAAATTTAATGGCAAACGAGGAGTCATTATCTGTTTGTACGTAGACGATATGCTTATTTTTGGTACAGACCAAGAGAGCATTCAGAGTACAAAAGATTTTCTTTCTGCTAATTTTAGTATGAAAGATATGGATATTGCTGATGTAATATTGGGTATACGAATTAAAAGAAGTGGTGGTCACTTGATTTTATCCCAGGAACATTACATTGAGAAGATTTTAAAGAAGTTTAATCACTTTGAAAGCAAATCGGTGTCTACTCCGTATGACTCTCAGTCACCATTGGATCTTAATGAAGGGAGAGCTGTGTCACAACTAGAGTATTCTAGAGTGATTGGCAGCTTGATGTATGCCATGACAAGCACAAGACCGGACATTGCATATGTGGTGGGGAGACTTAGTAGGTATACTAATAATCCTGGGCATGTGCATTGGCATGCAGTATATAGAGTACTGCGGTACCTCAAAGGGACTATAGATTATGGAATAGTCTATAGTGGATATCCTTCGGTTCTAGAAGGATACACTGATGCTAGTTGATGGGGTGATAACCATTGATTTTGTTAAGTCAAGTCAAAACTTGGCGGATCCTTTTACGAAAGGCCTTGCAAGGGATTTGGTGTTGAAAACATCAAGGGGAATGGGACTTTTGCCCAATTAGTTTAATCACTCCTGGTGGAAACTCAACTCAACCGGTTGATACTCTCAATCTCTTGAGTTCAATGAGAAACTACACCATAAGTCGTGATTGGAAACACTTTAAAGCTATTTTACACATTCCAAGGTAAAGTGTTTTCTACCTATAATATATGTGAATACAAAGGAGGTTGAACTACTTAGTTCTTAATAGATTGTTTTGTGCTAATGTTATAGGAGCATGGATAGCGATCTACCTATGTGAATGTGGATGTGGTGCAGCTTCCTATAGGTCACAGGGGATAGACCTTAGAGTGTGACGTCCCACTTTTTCAGTAAAAAATAATAATAATAATATTTTTGACGCAAATAATTAAATCTTTTATTTTTCTTTTCAAACTTTTTGCTAAAAAAAATATATGTTGGACTGCTTATTTTTTTGCATCAGTTACACGTATCGCTTAAAATGCTAAATTTGGTTAAACTGGGAATGGGTCCCCGCAAGTGATTAGTTAACGTAAAGAATAATGTTGGGTTGATTGTGTAATTAGATTAGAAAAATATCGGTATATACGTGGGCAGTTTACTGAATGAGAATATACAAGAGGTAGGGTTTCATCATATTAAAAAGAGAGCGTGGTTGCCTTGTGGAGAGAGAGAGAGAGAGAGAGCGAGAAAGGTGTTGCAGAGGTTTGTGACGCGAAGAGAAGAATTGGTTAGCAATCTTGTTCCTGTTTTTTTTTTTTTTCCCTTTCTCTTTTACTCCCCCTACCGTATATATGTGTATGTATATTGCACATTTTTGTAGCATCAGTGATGAGTTTTGGAAGCCCACGTGAATGGGTATAAATCAAGGGTTAAGATCATATGCTGTTGAGGGGTGAGTTGCATGCGTACATGTGTGGCAATGGGTTAACAGGATTTGTTGGTGGATAGGTTTCAAGTGCAATTTGTTGTAGGTCAAATATTAAATTACAATATAGTAGTAAGTTTAAGCATTAGAGTTACAGTTTGCATAGTTGGTATTTTAGTGTTAATATGTGTATACATATTCTTTTAATTCAGATTAGCAAAGAACGCGAGCATTGCATTTGCGATCAATTCTTCCTATCGAGGTGAGTGGTTAAGCATGTGATCCCTTCTTTTGGAATCCTCTTGAGCCTATCGATTCTTTACAGTTCGTTATTGGTTGTGATTCGATGATAATTATTCCTATTCGTTGCTCTCATAATTATTGGCAATTGACGTACCCTTTGGCATACAAGGTTCATTGATAAAAATTAATAGGATTGTTGGATTGCCCATATTTTTCTTGTTGCTCCATAATATTATTGTGACTCTGCAACGGCACGGAGAATAATCCTGGTGCAGGTGCCTCCGGCTCGCCGTTGTTCTATTTGTGTTTGGGACCATAGACTGTGTTGATATTTATTAAAGTCCAAGGAAAAGACCCGTGAGATATCGTGGTGACTTTGGCCACTAGGGAAAAGACTTGTGAAATACCCTGTGACTCTAGTGCTCAACGGATAGGGAAAAGACTTGTGAAATACCCTGTGACCCTATTCCGGATCGGCTTAGGGAAAAAGTCCCAGGCGCCATCCTGTGGTGACTCTAAGTACGGTGTTGGATCCAACGGGCTAAGCCCTGAGAAAATATTTGGCATTTGGTACTTGGTAATTGGTGATTATGGTTCCCACTTTGGTTTAGACTCCTGTTTATCGTTGTTCATCTTTTGGATATTATTGGACTCATCGTTTGGTATAATTATTTTGGTGATTCGATGATTGTTCATATTATTCATTAGTCTGTTATTCAATTGGTGGATACACTTTGTTGAGCTATTGATCATTTTGTTCAGCATTTGGTTTGCTGTTAGTATTCATTGAACCATCTATATCCCTTATTTATTTGAAACCATTTCTTGGAAATCTCATTATCGTTTGTTCAAAAGTATGCCACTTTGTATTATCACCCTTAGCATGCTTAACTACTCACTGAGCTCGTCAGCTGACGGATTTATTCCACATTATTTTTCAGGTTAGTTCATGGAGCATTATAGTGGACTCTGCGGCGTTGTCGGGACCTTATGTTTGGACCTCTAGGACGTCTGCATTTTTATTTGTTTTCTATTGTCAAAAAGCTTCCGCACTTTTATTTATTAGCTTTCGCACTTTTATTAATTGGCAGTTCATTATGGAGTTGGAGATTGAAAGACGTGAGTTATTGTGTCATTTGCTTAAGAAAAATATTGGATTGGAATCGTGCATTTTATTGTAATAAAATATCCAGTATTTCTTTATTTGTTTCAAGCTACTAAAAATATTTTTAATTAGGCTTCGTGTCTCATGATTACTTCATGGTACACGGCCGGTCATGCTCCCGGATTTGGGGTGTGACAAAAGTGGTATCAAAGCTTAAGTTTCGATTTTTATACTTGCATTTGGCATTGCATCATGTCTTAGAAGAGGTCCAGGTCCCCGGAGTCCCATAGGCTTATGAGTCTATCTTCTGTTTGTCTAATCTCGCATATAGCTTATTGTTGCTTATATTGTATTTTCGAGGTTAGGGAATGGTTCGTCCACGTCGTAATACTAGGTCGACAAATGAGGGTCCAGCAGTTCGTGGCCGAGGTCGGGCCACTCCTAGAGTTCATGGACGTGGTCAAGCCACTCCTTTAGCACATGGTCATGGCCGCGCCAACCCAATAGGCCGTGGCCGAGGTAGTGCTGAGGCTGAAATTTTTGATGATGTAGTTGAAACAGAAAATGATGCTAATCTAGCCGACCCCGCTACGAATCCAACTGATCCAATTACAGAAACTATTGCAAATTCTGGTGCACCCACAGGTTCTATTGACCCAGTAGCTGCTGTTCAGGCCTTTCAGACTTTTATGGGATTATTTGCTGGGCATCAGGCCCAAGTAGCACCAGCAACTGCATCAAGGTCTCTAACATTGGATAAAGGCAATACTTTTGATAGATTTCTGAAGACTAATCCACCGTCTTTTATGGGAACTGATAAGCCATCGGATGCTGAGGCTTGGCTGTTGCAAATGGAAAAGATCTTTGATGTGTTAGGTTGTTCTGAGGTCCAAAAGGTGTCTTTTGCTGTATATAAGCTGCAAGGGGGAGCAGAGCATTGGTGGCGGTCAGCAAAGCAGCATTACAAAGATAAGCAGAATGAATTAGTATGGAGTAATTTCAAAAAGGATTTTGAGGAGAAGTACATCCCAACAGCAGTTAAAGACCAAATGCGGACTGAGTTTTTAGCCTTAAGGCAGGGAAATATGTCGGTGGCGGAGTATCAACAAAAGTTTGATGAATTGTCAAGGTATGCAGGAGTTTTGGTGGAAAAAGAAACAGATAAGGTGTGGTATTTTCAAAGGGGGCTTCGATTCGATATTCATGGGAGAGTTTCTTTACTTGACATTAAGACACTACCTAAACTTGTGACTAAAGCATTGACAGCAGAGAATGATTTGAAAGAGGAGAAGATGAGTGAAGAGCGTCAGTTTAAGAGATCTAGAGAATGGTGGCAATTAGGACAGAGCAGTGAGGGTAGTAACTCTAACAAGAGGACTTGTACGCCAGCGCAGTCAAAGGGTGATAGGAGTGAGCGGATTGAGTGGTTATGTAATCGTTGTGGGAAATCTCATTATGGTTATAGTTGTGATGGCTCTCCTAAGTTATGTTACAATTGTGGACAACCTGGACATGTAGCTGCTCGTTGTAAAGGAAAAGAAGATGGAGGAAATGATATTGATGCGTCTAAGGGGCAAGGTGCAACTTGTTTTATCGTATTACTAGAAATATCATGGTTTAATTTATTAGTCGGTCATGTTAAATATTTGTGGTTTAGCTGCTTTTCTGAATTTCGAGGACGAAATTCTTTTTAAGGGGGGAATGATGTGACGTCCCACTTTTTCAGTAAAAAATAATAATAATAATATTTTTGACGCAAATAATTAAATCTTTTATTTTTCTTTTCAAACTTTTTGCTAAAAAAAATATATGTTGGACTGCTTATTTTTTTGCATCAGTTACACGTATCGCTTAAAATGCTAAATTTGGTTAAACTGGGAATGGGTCCCCGCAAGTGATTAGTTAACGTAAAGAATAATGTTGGGTTGATTGTGTAATTAGATTAGAAAAATATCGGTATATACGTGGGCAGTTTACTGAATGAGAATATACAAGAGGTAGGGTTTCATCATATTAAAAAGAGAGCGTGGTTGCCTTGTGGAGAGAGAGAGAGAGAGAGAGCGAGAAAGGTGTTGCAGAGGTTTGTGACGCGAAGAGAAGAATTGGTTAGCAATCTTGTTCCTGTTTTTTTTTTTTTTTCCCTTTCTCTTTTACTCCCCCTACCGTATATATGTGTATGTATATTGCACATTTTTGTAGCATCAGTGATGAGTTTTGGAAGCCCACGTGAATGGGTATAAATCAAGGGTTAAGATCATATGCTGTTGAGGGGTGAGTTGCATGCGTACATGTGTGGCAATGGGTTAACAGGATTTGTTGGTGGATAGGTTTCAAGTGCAATTTGTTGTAGGTCAAATATTAAATTACAATATAGTAGTAAGTTTAAGCATTAGAGTTACAGTTTGCATAGTTGGTATTTTAGTGTTAATATGTGTATACATATTCTTTTAATTCAGATTAGCAAAGAACGCGAGCATTGCATTTGCGATCAATTCTTCCTATCGAGGTGAGTGGTTAAGCATGTGATCCCTTCTTTTGGAATCCTCTTGAGCCTATCGATTCTTTACAGTTCGTTATTGGTTGTGATTCGATGATAATTATTCCTATTCGTTGCTCTCATAATTATTGGCAATTGACGTACCCTTTGGCATACAAGGTTCATTGATAAAAATTAATAGGATTGTTGGATTGCCCATATTTTTCTTGTTGCTCCATAATATTATTGTGACTCTGCAACGGCACGGAGAATAATCCTGGTGCAGGTGCCTCCGGCTCGCCGTTGTTCTATTTGTGTTTGGGACCATAGACTGTGTTGATATTTATTAAAGTCCAAGGAAAAGACCCGTGAGATATCGTGGTGACTTTGGCCACTAGGGAAAAGACTTGTGAAATACCCTGTGACTCTAGTGCTCAACGGATAGGGAAAAGACTTGTGAAATACCCTGTGACCCTATTCCGGATCGGCTTAGGGAAAAAGTCCCAGGCGCCATCCTGTGGTGACTCTAAGTACGGTGTTGGATCCAACGGGCTAAGCCCTGAGAAAATATTTGGCATTTGGTACTTGGTAATTGGTGATTATGGTTCCCACTTTGGTTTAGACTCCTGTTTATCGTTGTTCATCTTTTGGATATTATTGGACTCATCGTTTGGTATAATTATTTTGGTGATTCGATGATTGTTCATATTATTCATTAGTCTGTTATTCAATTGGTGGATACACTTTCTTGAGCTATTGATCATTTTGTTCAGCATTTGGTTTGCTGTTAGTATTCGTTGAACCATCTATATCCCTTATTTATTTGAAACCATTTCTTGGAAATCTCATTATCGTTTGTTCAAAAGTATGCCACTTTGTATTATCACCCTTAGCATGCTTAACTACTCACTGAGCTCGTCAGCTGACGGATTTATTCCACATTATTTTTCAGGTTAGTTCATGGAGCATTATAGTGGACTCTGCGGCGTTGTCGGGACCTTATGTTTGGACCTCTAGGACGTCTGCATTTTTATTTGTTTTCTATTGTCAAAAAGCTTCCGCACTTTTATTTATTAGCTTTCGCACTTTTATTAATTGGCAGTTCATTATGGAGTTGGAGATTGAAAGACGTGAGTTATTGTGTCATTTGCTTAAGAAAAATATTGGATTGGAATCGTGCATTTTATTGTAATAAAATATCCAGTATTTCTTTATTTGTTTCAAGCTACTAAAAATATTTTTAATTAGGCTTCGTGTCTCATGATTACTTCATGGTACACGGCCGGTCATGCTCCCAGATTTGGGGTGTGACATAGAGCGTTCATGAAATCAAGATAAAAGACCCAAGGCCAGTTCACGGGTCAACCGATTGGGATATCTGCATTATTTGGAGGATTATGTGTGAGACACGTCCGGTTGGTCGACAGAGGACAACTAGTTCAAAGACACGTCTACTATGCTGCCCTGACCAGCTTTGATATGTTTTCACTAAGTGAATAGTTGAAGTCGCAAGACACTATTTATGTATGCATAAACCTTGTAATAAGAACCGAGAATATTTCATCTGTATTTCGAAAATGGTGGGGGATTGTTAGAGATTTTCAAAATAAAAGAGTCGTCGGTTTTGGTTTTGTAAAATTCCTTTGTTTCTTTAGAATGCTTGTTTTACTCTTTGTGAGCTTTGTCCCACATTGGTTAGCTGAGAGATGTTGGAGTGGTATATATTAGGAAACATTCCTAATGTAAGTAATTAATGATCTAGTGTGGTGCAGCCCTTTGGTGCTTCGCATCATACCGGCTCTGTCGGTACACACTCACACACGCACGCGCGCACGCGGCGTGGGCAGTGTGGTGTGGGCTGTGGTGCATTGTGGCACTTTAGCGGTGCACTTTGCACTTAACACGTCAGCGCTAGGCGCCTTATTGGCGCCATTTCTTATTGCGAGTTGGCAGTAAGGTGATGCTGACGTGGATGACACGTGTCACACGCGTGGCAGGTGAGTCACACGGGATGGTTCCGGTCGGGTGCTAGGCGCCTTATTGGCTCCATTTCTTATTGCGAGTTGGCAGTAAGGTGACGCTGACGTGGATGACACGTGTCACACGCGTGGCAGGTGAGTCACACGGGATGGTTCCGATCGGGTGTGACTCGTTCGTACGAATGCACTGATCCGTGGAGTTGCGATCGCAGCCGTCGGTCGAGAATGGGCTCGATCCAACGGATTGGATCAAATCCGATTGGGTGTGAGTGAAACAGCACACCAGTTCGGTGTGACTGGGTGTGACTGATCGATCTAGACCGTAGGATCTGATCCAATGGTCAGATTAGAACGGATGCATACCCATTCTCAATGGATGCGTAGTGGCCTATAAATAGACCACTACTTAGCAGAATCCAGTGCTCATTATATACACACAAAATCCGAATTTCTCCCACATCTTTCTCTATACTTCATAGCATTCATTCTGTATTCTGTTTTGCTGCAGAAAACAGAACGTAGTGGTTCTCGGTTCTTATATTCGTTCAAGCAGATATTCTGTCCGTTTCGTTAAGTGCAAACGAAAACGGAAAGAACTTCAGTTCGGGTTTCGATTTATCTTGAAGGCAGGTTTGTTGTTACCCTTTGCATACCGGAATTGGTGGGGGCAAATACTGTCTTTAGGAAAGCGACATAGTCGTGACTCGAAGCGTTTTTTTCCAGCATTTGTGGAGATTTCGTCAACATTTCAGATTGCAGCGGCCAATTTTTCCAACAGTAATATCCTTCTCGATGGCGACATGGTTGCCCATGTTGGAGATTTCGGTCAAGCCAGATTTCGTGCAGAGCTCACCAGCAGTCCAAATACATGTAGTTCAACGGCAAAAAGGGGAACCATTGGATACATAGCTCCAGGTAAGAACAAACCCTTTTGTCAGATTTCTTATTTAAATCTCCCTTTCCGAATATCAAATCACCAAATTTCAGCTCATTGGGTATGTTAGATTCCATGGAAGGATTGGATGTGAAGTAGGTTGCATGTGATCCATATATTGATGACATTCACAATGTAAAATTTTGTATGGTTAATTATACTAAACCAAATCATAGTCAATTCTTTTCTGTTATTTAACGAGGACTGGCATGCACACGCGATAATTGGATGATGATGTAAAATAAGTTGTTGATTGATAAGTTTGTCATAGAAAATAGTGTCACATAACTTTCAGCTCATTGCGTAAATGTGCCAGTTTCATATTACAAGACGCACGCTATGTATTCTAAGAAATTAAGTTCTCTTTCATTTTGTATCATTTTTCTTTTTGTGAAAAAAAGTGGAAGATTGCTTTTGTTTTATACGTTAGTTTTTCTTACAAATGGTAGAGTATGGACTTGGAAATGAGATATCAGCGAGGGGAGATGTTTATAGTTATGGGATCTTATTGTTGGAGATGATAACAAGGAAGAGACCTACTCACGAAATGTTTGGGGCAGATCTTAATCTTCATAACTTTGCAAAGATTGCCTTCCCTCAACGTGCGATGGAGATTGTAGACCCTGTGCTCTTAGCGGAGGACAGACATCGCAGCATTACGGTGGAAAATCTGATCCCCATTGTAAAAATAGGGCTGGCATGCTCAAGAGAGTCCCCAAAAGATCGAATGAGTATAAAGACTGTACTCCACGAACTACATCTGGTCAAGAACAAGATTTTGAAAGGTAAGCAATTATAGATCTTACTCAATATTTTGAACCTTGACCTTATTTCTGACATTAGATTTAATCCTCCATGGTTTTGCTAGGGCGAGATGGATAGCTAGACAATGTTGATAGCTAGACAATGTCAAAATCAGCATAGACAGACCTCGATGATCCTGGAGGACCAATATCACCTTTCATTAGACAATGTTGGAAGCAAGCAAGAAAGAAGAAACGAATCTTGGCAATGCGGCAATGCCCACCATGACCCTGCAGTAAGTATGCCTTCGACTTCTCTGAACCTGTAGGGTTCGCCTCGTTTATATTTGCTACTTTTTCAAATGCTATCGCATATTTACTGTATCTATTCAATATGGGCAATAAAAGCAAGTATATTATGTTCTGATTGGGTTTTTTTTTTTTTTTTCAGTTATCTTTTCGTTCTTTGCTCTTCGTAATGCTCTCGTTGAGATGTCAAAAAGTGCACAGTTTGCGTTAAGGAAGAAGAAGAAGAGGAGGCAAATTAATTAGCCAAGATGCCGAAACAGCTTGAAGCTTCTTTAAAGAAATGAGTGATGCCATGAACACTAAACAGGGAAAAGCCAGCAAGGAATCAATTTAATATTAATTTGCATATGGTAGTGGCAAATTAGTGGCAAATTAGAACTATTCAGAGTACAATGCAATTTAACTTCCACCATTTTGAGCTCTTAGACCATAGAACAAACCAAAGTCACTTTTTGGAGAAGTTTTGATGAAATAGATAAAATCCTGCACACCTAACCAGTAGAATAATTTTTCTTTGCTAACTTCGTTTATTGTAGAGGCTCGTGCCTCTGAAAATGTTGTAACTTAAATCAAATGAAAGAAGTGCATGCACATTATTTGGTGTTTTCTTCCGGACAAAAATTGCCATCTACTCTAACAATGTCCCCCTTTTGCATTTCCGTAACAAAACCTGGCCCCCATCGATACTCGACCCCTAATAACTTTTAACATGGACGAAGCCAAGTCTAAACTGGATGTTCCTGCAAATCTGGAACAAACTAGTGCTCCATGAGCTGAATGGACAAGATTCTTGGAGGGATATAATTGAATGTCTTTTTCAATGTATATCATATCTTCTATGGAATTCAAAAGGTTTCATTTTGACGGTCGGTTTAATTTCTCCTTGGTAATTTTACCTTGATATATGGGGATGCATAGATAGCCAGAAAACTGTTGGAGCAAGCATGAATCCAATCTCCTTGCAATGGCCACCATGATCCCGTACTGTGGGTGTATTTCTCCTTGGTCTTTGTACGTACTCCTATGTTGAATAAGAACCCATCTTGACTAAGCTTTACTTATATCTTCGACTTCTCCTTTCATTTCAAGCTTAATGTGTCTTAGTGGCTGAAACACAATATCAAAATAGATTTGGAGGCA
This sequence comes from Rhododendron ovatum, assembly GCA_019656835.1. Classification (NCBI taxonomy): domain Eukaryota; kingdom Viridiplantae; phylum Streptophyta; class Magnoliopsida; order Ericales; family Ericaceae; genus Rhododendron; species Rhododendron ovatum. The sequence goes on along the minus strand of CM033796.1, from coordinate 7,978,690 downwards.
CAATACATTATGCTAGAATGCATTTTTAACATTTAGAGATGGAGGCACGATATCAGAATGATATCTGGATACAGTGTTCTATTCTCATTTATTCTCTTTTCACATTTGATGGAAAAGACAACGGCAACCGAAGCAAGTTCAAAAAATTACTTCCCGTGGTAATTACATGACAATTTGTAGGCTATGACTACATGGTAAAAATGCACATCATAATCTATACTTTAGGTTATATGCCCAAATATTGTTCTGTAGGAATATCAACATTTATGTGTATATGATCCAAACACTTCAAAACATTCGGTTCATAATCCAATGTAATTCAAAGGATCAAAATCTAACAAACATCGGCTTCCAAAGAAAGGGCAAGTCTCCGGTTGAGACTATAGGTTCGAACCCCCTATCCTATGAGAAGGGCCCCGTCAACAGAGAAGGCCTCATAAAATGCCTTTGCGCTCCAGTGTTAGGAAAGGAAAAGCAAAGCCAACTCTCTTTTTTTCGGGTAAGAAAGCAAAGTTTAATTTAATTAAAGTAAATGTCTCGGATGTGACGTAAAGTGGGAAATTATTGGAAAGTTATCTGGGAAGGACAAAGAGAGTGTTTGACACCAAAGCGTTATTGACGGACTTGTGGCAATTCTTATATTTGGAAGTTACAACATCACCTCCAGCCTGCCCTTTCAAAACTCGATTTTGAGGGTCTCATAGGAATCCCAAAATATTGGCCCGAACTGTTTAGAGTTTAGACATAACTTGTATATATTTGATTAAAAAAAAAACACAATCCGTTCGCTTGTCTATTCAACTCCAATCAAGCTAATCCTTTGCAATGGCATTGTTTTCGCATCGTCTATAAAATGAATGTTTCGGATTACTGAAATTAAAGTTTGGATGGGTATTGAGAGATGGGATACAGAGGTGAGCGGCTCCATTCTGAATTTTGCCAATCAGTGTCCTCTTCTTCAACCCCACATTTCCAGGACCCATGTACTACTACTATAAAGACGACCAAACAAAGACTTGACCAATGAAACGACTAGAGTCAATTAGGTAGATATCATAATGCATGCCAATCAGTGTCCTCTTCTTCGACGTACCCCATATTTCCAGGTCGACCCACGTACGTGCTAATATATAAAGACGACCAAACAAAGACTTGACTAATGAGACGACTAGAGTCAATTAGATAGATATCATGATCATGTGGGTTAAACTTGGATCTTCATGTTACATATAGTACATAGTTCAAACATAATTGAGAACTCAAGTTAAACCACACACGAAGATGAGTCTAGTAACCAAATCTCTCTCAATTGATCTTCCAGCCTTATTTCTGCTTCTCATCCCATTGCTTCAAATAAAAGCCCTTGCCCGTGACACAACATCATCCCTTAGTCTTGTTAACATCATTCATGTTACTAGTAACAAAACTGATTTCCATGCATTATTGGCCTTCAAGTTGAATATTTTCCTAGAATATCAACAAACATTGAGCTCATGGAATGAATCTATTCATTTTTGTCACTGGGAAGGTGTCAAATGCGGCCATCAACACGAACGAGTCACAATTCTAGACCTTACATCCAGAGGTCTAACAAGCTCTTTGTCTCCTTACATCGGAAACCTCGGCTTTCTCCAGGAGCTTAGCCTTAGAAACAACACTTTAACAGGTCAAATTCCAACTGAATTCGGTAATCTTTTCAAGTTACAGAAACTAAATCTTGGGTATAACGGTTTTGAAGGAAAAATTCCAACAAGCCTTTCTCATTGCTCCAACTCAAGTTCCTTAGTGTACACAACAATAAGCTAGTCGGAGAGTTTTCAAAAGAACTTGCTTATTCAATGCCGAGACTCGTTACACTCTACATTGGTGTGAACAATTTGACCGGAGGAATTCTTCCGTCGATTGGGAATCTAACTTCTCTGGTAAAGCTTGCTATAGAGAGCAATCCCATTGGAGGAAGTATCCCAAATGCATTGGGTCAATTGAAAATTTTAAGAGAACTTTGGTTGGGTGGCACTCAAATTTCAGGTACCATCCCTCCTTCCTTATACAACCTATCATTGCTAATTACATTATCAGTGCCTACAAATCGACTTTGGGGTAGTCTTCCGCCGACATTCGGTTTCATGTTCCCCCACCTCGAGGTCCTTCAGCTATATGGCAACAAATTTAATGGTCCCATACCGCTTTCAATATCCAACTCTTTGCATTTGGAACGACTCGAATTTGATGACAACAATTTCAGTGGAAAAGTAAGAAATAATTTCGGAAACTTACAAAATCTCAAGTGGATAAGTATAGGTCATAACAATTTTGAAACTAAGGCAACAGATGGACTTGCCTTTCTTAGTTCTTTGACCAATTGTAGCCACTTGAGGATGGTAATGTTGGAGCATGGCCAATTAGGAGGGGTATTACCGAACTCTGTGGGCAATCTACCAACCTCTATCTCTTACTTGACACTAGGTGAAAATCAATTGTATGGATCTATTCCTCCAACAATAGGAAACCTTGTGAATCTGATAGTCTTAGCTCTGTATGATAACCTATTCACAGGCCCGATTTCTGGTAGCATAGGTTATCTTCGTAAGTTGCAAAGTTGGGCTTTTACAACAATAGTATGTCGGGTAAAATTCCAGACTCTATAGGAAATTTGACATTGTTGATATTACTTTCTTCTGGGAAAAACGAACTAGAGGGGGCCATACCCATGAATCTTGGCAACTGTCGACATTTGTTAGTGCTAGAGCTTTCTGAAAATAAACTCAACGGTAGCATACCAAAACAACTTTTGCGGTCACTTCTCTGTCAATTGGATTGGATCTATCTCGCAACCGTTTGTCTAGATCCTTGCCACTTGAGGTTGGAAACCTTAAAAACTTAGTAACAATAGATATCTCCAAGAATGGTTTGTCTGGTGAAATTCCTAGCACTTTTGGTAGCTGTAGCAGCCTTGAAAACCTATGTTTGCATAAAAATTTCTTTCAAGGATCTATTCCTTCCTCAATGGAATCCTTGAGAGATATTCTGAATTTGGACCTTTCTGACAACAACTTATCTGGTTGAATTCCAAGATTTTTAGGAACATTTGCCCTGAAGAATCTCAATTTGTCTTTCAATAATTTCGAAGGAGAGTTACCAATAAAGGGCGTTTTTACAAATGCTAGTGCAAGATCAGTTGCCAGGAACTGTAGACTTTGCGGTCGCATTTCTGAACTACGACTACCTCAGTGCACCACGAAAAAAATAAGAAATAAAATGCCTCTTTCGAAGACGTTAGCAATCACGGTAGCTTCAGTACTCATTTGTTTAACCGTAGTGTTGTCTTTCATCATATGTTTGTTCAAGAAGAAAAGAAAGACCAAACCTACAGTTTCGTTGTTGAAAGATCCATTCTTGAAAGTCTCTTATGGAGAACTTCTCAAAGCAACTGAAGGTTTCTCTTTGACGAATCTGCTCGGTTTTGGTAGTTTTGGTCGTGTGTATAAAGGTGTAATTGAACAAAATGGGGAGTTAGTTGTTGCGGTCAAAGTACTTGACCTTCAAACTCGTGGCGCTACTAAGAGCTTTATGGCCAAGTGCGAAGCCTTAAAGAATATTCGGCACCGAAACCTGGTTTCAATCATAACTTCTTGTTCTAGCATAGATTTTCAAGGGAATGAGTTTAAAGCTCTTGTTTGTGAGTTCATGCCGAATGGAAATCTAGATAGTTGGTTGCATCCTGTTCCTAAAGCAAATAATGGGGAACGTGAGTTCGTGGGACTCAATCTTCTACAAAGAGTAGACATTGCCATAGACGTGGATTGTGCACTCGATTATCTTCATCACCAATGCGAAATGCGAAATGCCAATTATTCACCGCGATTTAAAGCCGAGTAATATCCTTCTTGATGGTAACATGGTTGCCCATGTTGAAGATTTCGGCCTAGCTAGATTTCATGCAGAGCTCATGTAGAGACCTGTATTTTTTTTTATCATTTGAATTGTTTATTAATTGACTAATTAGGAGAATATAGTTTATTTTGTGGCTATTTGAATTAGGGATTGAAAGTTGAGGGAGTGCAAGTGTGATTAGTATGTGTTTGAGTATATATATGTGTGTGTGGGGGTGTAGGGGATTAAAATCCCCAATTCACTTTCTCTCCACTCTCCCAATCTCCCTCCCTCTCCTTCGGCCCTCCCTCTCTCTCCACTCCTCCACTCTCAAACTCACTTCCAAACTCAAAACCCATGAAAAACAACCATCATTCTACCTTCCTCGCGTGTTCCCGAGCTCGTTGTTCATTGGGTTCGGCTCGACAAGGAGTGTGCTTGGCGTATTTCGAGATTTGAGTTCTAGAGCTTGCGTGGCCCGATCTCTCTTCGTGTTTACTTTCCGACTTTGAGGTAGGGATTTCTTACTCTCTCTATGTGTTTATGGGTTGATTATGTGCCTTGATCGTGCCGTAGTTCGTCGTTGTTGTTGGAATTTTGCTGTCGAAAAGTTGAAAATCTGTAGAAAAACTCCGTGGTATTGATACCCTCAAAAGGGGTATCGATACCCCACTCTCCTCTGGACCAGACACTGGCCAGGTATTGATACCTCGATCATGGGTATCAATACCCCCATTTTGTTTCGGGCAGATTTGGTTCATTTGTTTCCTCGTGTGCCCGTTCGAAGCCCGAACACCTTAAACACCTTTTGAATAGCTTCAAATCACTTCCAAACTTGATCGCTTGTACCTCGAGGATTCATTGACCAATCGATCTCCTTGGATTCTCGCCATAACTTAAAAAGGTGTAGAAATAAATGATTAGGATATTCGTACATTATTTATGTTTTTGGTTGATAGAAGTAGATATCATGGCATGTCTCAATGAAAGATATAGACTTATTAAGTGTTATGGCGTGACGTAGAGATTGGTGGATTGGTGGACATACCATGGCGTCGTTATTAAATATAGAAAGCTATAGGTATGACATGGGCACTTGGTTGGTCGATAGGGGTTTGCCTAGTAGTCCGAAAGGGAAGAGCGTAACTCGTATCTTCGTGCTTCATTTTGCTTGATCATCCTCGGTTCATTTGGTATTCGTTCTATAGATTCTCATTTAGAACCTAACGAGTGGTGTGTCGGAGAGTCATTGTGGGATTGGTACGGGATGTAGGGCGTCGTGATAGACTTTGAGGGATAACGTAAACCTAAAGTAGTTAATGATGTACAAAGGGACATATTTGTGAGTTTATAATACATTGAATGATGATGAATGAAAGTATGTGACCTTGGGAAGTGTTGTCTTCTTGTATTCGGATTGTTAATGCTTATGTGTTTATGTGAGTTATGAATTTTGAATTGACGGTCCTGCAACGCAAGATGTGGTAATGCGGAGACTCTAGAGGGCCCGTTACGCAAGGTGTGGTAAGGCGGAAACCCGGGTAGAAAGAGAGTTCACTGTCACGCATGGGGTGGTAACACAGTTGAATTTCTCATAAAATGAAGAATATTGAAATTGATGTCAGAAGTATACGTTGTTACTTGAACTGTTTGCTGCTTGAGATGATGACTGTTAAAGAAAGAGATAAACAACTGACTCTACTAAGGATTTAAAAAGAAAGGAACTTGTCTTTTTTTTTGAAAAGGATTTTTATTAAAATCCTTCGGCTATTCTTGAGTGAATCAACGGTTTCCGGTATTCGTGCGCAGAATCAACGGACTCTGGCTATTCAAACTCGAATCAACGGAGTTTGACCCGTAGAGGTCGAGAGTATTTCTCATTATTTTGAAAATCAAAAAGGAATGTTTTCTTTTATGAAAAGAGGTTCGATGGTAAATGGTAACAGATGGAAAAGTCAAGTGTGGCATTCATTTGAGGAGACTTGAATTGGTTTGAGAAATTGTCATTGTGATTTTGATTGATGTGTGTTTAACGCTATCTCTAGATTGATGTATAAATGGCTAGGCATATCGATAAGACGTATTGAAATTCCGAAGTCGTTGTTCGTCGGTTTATTGTGCCTTTTGTACTTTCAATCGTTCATTGAAAATCATTCACTCTTATTGCATGTTTCATCGCATTTACATATAGCTTGAGTACAAAAATTTCTACTGGGCTAGTGTAGCTCAACCTATCATTTTCAGGTATATCTCAAAGACCTTGACATGAAGTGCATGGTGTGCATGCTTGATCTCATATTTTTTGAAAGCCGCCGAGAAGTGATTTCATCGTCTTTTGTATGATCTCTTGGAAAGATGAAATTGTAAATTTATTTGAAGTCTTTTAATTTCAGATATTATGTAACCTCTAAATTTTACTCTTTTAACTAGCTACGGAATTCGGGCCGTGGTGCCAATGTTGTAAATGTTTAAACTTGTAAAACTTGGTTTGTAAATAATCTTTTGAAAATTCTCTTTTGGGTATAATATATATATTGTGCGAGGATCATCTATTGAAATGAATTATTTATTTATGTTGAAAATTGATGGCGTGATAGCTCACCACTCCAAGTACTAGTAGTTCAACTGCAATAAAGGGAACCATTGGCTATGCAGCTCCAGGTAACAAACTTTTTTATCCTTTCTTTTTTTCAAATTTAGCATCTCATAATATAAACTCACCAAAGTTCAGCGCACTTGATAATTGAATGACGATGGTATAATAAGTAGGTGAATGATGAAGCAAGTTTTCTCCTTTTCATATCGCTTTTGTTATCCAGAAGTGGATCCTTTGGTGTTAACGTTTAAATATTACGAATTGCAGAGTACGGTATGGGAAGCGAGATGCCAACTAGGGGAGATATTTATAGTTATGGGATCTTGTTGTTGGAGATGATAAGAAGGAAGAGACCTACTGACAAATATTTAAGGCAGACCTTAATCTTCATAACTTTGCAAGTATTGCTTTGCCTGAACGTGTGGTAGAGATTGTAGATCCAATGCTCTTAATTGAGGAGACAGATGAAAGCAAAATGATGGAAAATCTGATCTCCCTCATCAAGATAGGACTGGCATGCTCTACAGAGTCTCCAAAAGACCGAATGAACATAAATGCTGCACTCCATGAGCTTCATTTGGTCAAGAATAATATTTTGAAGGTAAGCAATTGAAGATCTTATTCAGTATTCTTTAAGTTCGTTCTCTTATGATTTTGAACCTTCTCCTTTTCTGTGATATTGACTTCAATCCTCCATGGTTTAATTTTTCTAGGGCAACATTGATAGCTAGACATTGTTGATAAATGATAACTGAGGGTGTTTGAGCCAGCAAACGCACTATGAGGACCCGACTTGCGTTTGGATTGATTAAATTAGTAACCGAGTTGTTTTAATTAGTTATAGAGGTTAAGCATTATTATTTAAGAAAAAATTGTTTCTGTAACTTAAATCTTTTTTGACTACATCACTTGAGATTCAAACCCATTCCCTTTTCTTCCCATTCTACATTTGGGCAGAGAGAGAGGGGGACAACAAATATCTTTGTTCTTCCAAACTTCAACCTCCGTTCTTCCGTTTTCCATTTCCACTTTGGTTTATCATCATATATTGTTAAATTGTGATTCTTTAATATCTATCTTTGAGTAAACTTTAGACTTAATTAGCTTGAAAATCCCCACTAATGGAGTCATTTTTTCCCGAAGGAGGAGCCTCTTGCTCACACTCTCTCCTGGCCCCTCTAGCTGTCTCACTCAGCCCCCACACACACTGCCAAAAGGCAGTCAATACAAATACCAAAAACACATGGGGAGTAATCCCCTACACTCACATCCACCCTACTTCGGTGTATCCAACACATCATTGGCCAGTCATGACCCAACCTCATGGGTCATGACACACACTTCGATGGGGAAGCATTGGAGCAGTCCAAGTATGAGAAGTTTAATGTTTTGAGGAAGAGGATCCAGTCCAATTTTGAGAAGTTTAAAGTTTTGTTGCGTTGGGGTTGGTAGAAAGGTAGGACCAGCGTGGAAGAGGAAAGGCCATGTCCATTCATCGCTATAGATCATGCATGAAAATTTTGCTGTCATAGCCGACTCATAGGAGTACCATAAGCCCAAAACAAATTGGTGCCCGTAGTGGTCTATAAAAGGGCAAGGACGGCGCCAATTGTCATGCCAAAAGAAGGTAGAACAGCCATCAACAATGGTGCATTTAATGAATGGCCTTGCTTGGCTACTAGCCAATCCGTTTCTAGAAGCCGACCTAGGAGCATTATGGGGAAACCAGACTGAGTTGCTCCAAGCCACTGGAGCCGAGACCTTCCTAATAGTTTCCCAATTAAGCAATTCTTACATCTACATTATATTCCCCAGAAGGATGCCAAGTCCACACCACTCTGTCTTCCACAAGAGTTAGCCATCAAGCTAAAAGGGATTAATTGGATTTCGACTCCTAGGCCACCTCCTATAGACTTGTGAAATAATATATAGAATCAACGTTAGCAAGAGTGGATTCCCCTACCTTAAAGCGACAGCCCTTCCACCGGGCACCGCCAGACCACTTGAGTGGTATGGTGGCGAACTCAATGTGGTTACCCTTTCTTATTCTCCTTTTGATATCAACAACCGAAGAGTATAACTCGAGCCCAATGTTATGAATACCGTACCGGCCAAGGTACCGGTTTTCCTACTGGTACGGTACGTACCGGTATCGGTCAAATACCGGATACCGTTTCGGATTGATCACTATTAGTGTTATTTTCCTACTTAAAAGAATTTATAGTATAATATACACTTTTTAAAAATTAAAAATAAATAAAAAATCCGGTATTTGCCCGGTACCGTCCGGTATTGACCGGTATTGTCCGGTACTTGAAGAAAAAAATAAATTTAAAAGTAATCCGGTACCGACCGGTACTTGAGCCGGAACGAAATTAGAGGTACGGGGTACCGAATTCTGTCAAAAACGGTACGTACCGGCCGGTACAGAACGGTATTGATAACATTGCTCGAGCCCATTACTTCTTTTTTTTTGAACATAATAATACGCCCACTACTGATTGCACAAATTTTGTGGCTTGCAAAGTCTCATTTTGGTCCCCTCTACGGCTCTACCAAAGCCAAAAAAAAAAACTGTACAATTTATTATACTTGTCTGTCTTAGCTGGACTAGTAACCCTAGTTGGACAAATAATCACCTGCCTCCAAAACTCTGTCACATGCCCAAGATTGGACTAACTTGATACGAACTGCAACGTCCAAATTGCCATCAATCTGATATTTTCCGTTCAATTTGGTTGACTGACGTTATCAATCGGACCAATTTGATATGAAAACTCAGGTTAAAAAAGTTACAATTGATAGTTGGAGGACGAAAGTGAGGCTCGAATAAAACTAGGAGAACCATTTATATAAATTTTCCCTCATATTTTGATCATATTGCGTTAGTGCAAGTAATCTCCGAAAGAGCAATACTACTGTTCACTAGCACCGGCCATTTAAAGCTAGGGAAGGCGATGACATTTCTTTGCCGATTGGCATGGTACCCCTTTTGCGTGAAACAAATGACGACGACTTGGGGGATGGAATTTTCGTCACCAAAAGCTTTAGCAACGTATTTTTCATTTTTGGCGGCAAATTTAATTCATCGGCAAAGACCAAATTTGTCGCAGCGGCAAGTGCGTAAAAGAAGATTATATTCTTCCCTACTCACAAATATTGATCAAAGTTAATTGTTGGGTTGGATTTGACCTCACTAATCAGTGGTGGTCAGTGGAATCCCGGACTACCCACAAATGACCAAATTAGTAGGTTATTTGGGTTTGATTTGACCTCACTAATCAGTGGTGGTCAGCGGTGCCTATGGGTGGGTAGTTGTAGCGGCCATTAATATCATGGCGCCAGGGATGACTCAAGATTTTTGAAAATTGTTGATGCGATATTTTCAAAGTGCCTTTGACAAGAACTATATATTTAAGAACTATGAAGTCATAAGCCCTGTCACATTGTGCTCTAGATACCTTTTCCATCAAACATTGATGTGGGTTGTAGAAGCTCTTAATAATCATTCATTTTTTATGCCTTATATTTTTTTACAATATAAGAAAAGGTATTCCCACACTCAAGCAGGATGAGACTAATCATTCATCTTTTACAGTACACAAACTCACTCACATCAAGCATGGGGTCCACACACACAGTGTGTGCTAGCCCCATGTTTGATGTGAGTGAGTTGGTGTGATTGTGTGTGGGGTTATATTTTATGCATCAATTCCACTTGAATTTTGAGATTAGGATCCTTCCTACTCTCAAAGGGTCCTATTGAGGTCATTTTTAGTTGCATTTTTCAATCCATCTCACCGTTTCAAACACAATTCTGTGCACCTCATAAGAGTCCTTAATATTAATTCAAACAGTTTATTTGGTAGACGCCTAAAAACATATCACTTCAATGAAAAATCGGTTTCATCTAACATCAATAGAAAAATGAATTTCTCACATTTTGGTAGTATCTCATATTTGTTCCAAACAAATTCTTTAGATTTTTGCGAAGGAGATGACAATTCGACGACCACTAATAAAATGGTCCACCAGTGACAGTATTTGAATAACCCCAAAAAGTTTTTGACTGACTTGTGGGAAATTTTTATTTCTGGAAACTCTAAAAATCATAATGACAGCCTCTTTGGCACATTTTGATAGATCGGAAAGTGAATTTTGCATATATTTTTGCACTGCAAGTACGATTTTACACTTGAGCTGTACATTTCACAAAATAGGGCACAATTCATTTGCATGTCTATCCAAGTCCATTAATAAACCTAATTCTCGAAAGAAAGACTTGCAAGTTGCACCAATGAGACAATCAAGTTTGTGAATTAGCAAAAAAAAAAGGGACAATCACAGTACTGGGTAGACATCGTGTGGTTACACTTGGCCATTCAAGTTCCTTATATAGTTCAAACATAAATGAGAAATCAAACCACACACAAAGATGAGTCTAGTAACCAGATCTCTCTCGATTGATCTCATAGCCTTATTTCTCTCCCTCATCCCACTGCTTCACATCAAAGCCCTTGCCCTTCACACAACAATATCACCCCTTACTCTTTCGAACACTATTAATGTTGCTGGCAACGAGACTGATTTCCATGCATTATTGGCCTTCAAATCGAATATTCTCCCAGAATATCAACAGGCCTTGAGCTTATGGAATGAGTCTCTCCATTTCTGTCAATGGGAAGGTGTCAAATGCGGCCTCCAACACGAACGAGTCACAATTCTAAATCTCACGTCCAAAGGTCTAATGGGCTATTTGTCTCCTTACGTCGGAAACCTCAGCTTTCTCCGGGAGCTTAGCCTCAGAAACAACAGTTTTACAGGTGAAATTCCAATTGAATTAGGTAATCTTTTCAGGTTACAAAAATTGGATCTTGGACGTAATGGTTTTGAAGGGAAAATTCCAACAAGCCTATCTCGTTGCTCCAATCTTAGGGACCTTGGGGTTGGCAGAAACAAGCTAGTTGGAGAGTTCCCGAAAGAACTTGCTTATTCAATGCCTAGACTCATATCACTCAATCTTAATGAAAACAATTTGATTGGGGGGATTCCTCCGTCGATTGGGAATCTTACTTCTCTAGTAAACTTTAGTGCCAATTACAATCCATTTGGAGGAAGTATTCCAAATGCTTTTGGTCAATTGAAAAATCTAAGGAAGTTGGCGTTGGGTGTAACCCAAATTTCAGGTACAATCCCTCCTTCCTTATACAACCTAACGTCGCTAGTTGTGTTAGGCATCTCTGATAATCAACTTTGGGGTAATCTTCCGTTGACCTTCGGGTTAACTCACCTTAAGATCCTTGAGCTATGGGGCAACCAATTTAATGGTCCAATACCGCTTTCAATAGCCAACTCTTCGGAGTTGGAAGAACTGGATTTGGCTGATAACAATTTCAATGGAAAAGTAAGAAACGATTTCAGAAACTTGCAAATTCTCTATTTTATAAATCTAGGTCATAACAATTTTGAGACTAAGGGATCTGATGGACTTGCCTTTCTTAGTTCTTTGACCAATTGTAGCAATTTAAGGAATGTATACTTGGAGTATGGCCAGTTCAGAGGGGTATTACCGGACTCTGTGGGCAATCTATCGACCTCTGTCTCTGTGTTGGCACTAGATATAAATCAGTTGTACGGATCAATTCCTTCAACGATAGGAAACCTTGTGAATCTTGAAACCTTAGATTTGAATGATAACCTATTCACAGGCCCGATTCCCGGTAGCATAGGTTATCTTCATAAGTTGCAATACTTGGCATTTTCAAAGAATAAAATCTCAGGTGAAATTCCAAAGTCGATTGGAAACTTGTCAATGATGAATACCCTTTACTTGGACAAAAACACAATAGAGGGAGCCATACCATCGAGTCTTGGGGACTGTCGTAATTTGTTAGAGCTACTACTAAATGAAAATAGCCTTAATGGGAGTATACCAAGACAACTTTTAATGGTCTCTTCTCTATCAATTGCGTTGGATCTCTCTCACAACCGTTTATCTGGATCCTTGCCACTTGAGGTTGAAAACTTCAAAAATTTAGCAAAAATTGATATCTCTGAGAATGGTTTGTCTGGTGAAATTCCTGGGACTCTTGGTAGCTGCAGTAGCCTTGAAATCCTAGATTTTCATAAAAATTTCTTTCAAGGATCTATTCCTTCCTCAATAGAATCCTTGAGAGGTATTCAGGATTTGGACCTTTCCGAGAACAACTTATCCGGTCAAATTCCGAGATTTTTAGGGACGTTTGCCCTGAAGAATCTCAATTTGTCTTTCAATAATTTCGAAGGAGAGTTACCAATGAAGGGCGTTTTTACAAATGCAAGTGCAATATCAGTTGTCGGAAACTATAGGCTTTGTGGTGGCATTTCTGAACTACGACTACCTCGGTGCACCATGAAAAAATCAAGAAATAGGAAGTTTCTTTCACGGAGCTTAGGAATCACGGTAGCTTCAATACTCGTTGGTGTAACTGTAGTGTCATCTTTCATCATATGCTTGTTCAAGAAGAAAAGAAAGACCAAACCTATAATTTCATTATCAAAAGATCCACTCTTGAAAGTCTCATATGGAGAACTTCTCAAAGCAACTGAAGGTTTCTCTTCAACGAATCTGCTTGGTGTTGGTAGTTTCGGTCGTGTGTATAAAGGTGTTATTGAAAAAAATGGGGAGTTATTTGTTGCGGTCAAAGTACTTGATCTTCAAACACGTGGCGCTACCAAGAGTTTCATGGCAGAGTGCGAAGCCTTGAGGAATATTCGACATCGAAACCTGGTTTCAATCATAACTTCTTGTTCTAGCATGGATTTTCAGGGGAATGAGTTTAAAGCTCTAGTTTACGAGCTCATGCCGAATGGAAGTCTAGATAATTGGTTGCATCCTATTCTAGAAGCAAATATTGGGGAACGTGAGTTTGTGGGACTCAATCTTCTACAAAGAGTAGACATTGCCATTGACGTGGCTTGTGCACTTGATTATCTTCATCACCAATGTGAAATGCCAATTATTCACCGTGATTTAAAGCCGAGTAATATCCTTCTTGACGGTGACACTACAACAAATATGAGTTTTCACAGCTTAACTTTATAGCGTTTTTAAAAAAATGCTGTAATTGAGTTGCATCTTCAGGCTACCATAGCGTGCACTGCACTGTAGCGGAGTGGAAGACATTTCATAGCGTTCCATTAAACTTAATTACAACGTTCGCCCAATTAAGAAAGGCGCGAGTCTCAATTCGGTGGGAAATTTTTAGACGCGGAAAAAACTTGGTGGGAAATCCCTTCTCTCTCTTAAATTTCGGACAGATTGCAATTGCAATTTTGAGCCCTAACACAAACACTCTCTCTCGCTCTCTCTCTAAACTAGATGGACGACCGCTGATTTCCATGGATTTGGAAGAAATGGCGCCTTGAACTTTGTAATCTCATCCTCGGAAAACCTCACAAAGCGATCTATTCCGTCGTCACCACCGCTGCTGTATCCACCCTCACCAACTCCACGTTGCAATTGTCGGAACTCAGAGAGAAGGGGCATCACGTTTTGCTTTGTGTTCCACCCAAAGGTTTGGTCCTTCTCCTCTATTTTTCCAACAATCTGATCTAAATGGGTCTCTCTCTCCCCTCTCTCTATCTCACGCACACACACACACCTCTTAGCTCGCCCTTAATCAACCCCAGGAGTAAGGAGTACTTGAGGACTTCCCCCTAAGGCCCATTACTACGGAACCCCAGAATGGATGGAGTTGGTGTTGCCGAACCATCTACATCCTAGACCCTGCAATTCGAGATACAGAAGCGTGCACATACACACACACGCACCCAATCGATCTGCCATCAACCATCAGATTGAACCATCGCAGTAACTCAGCCACTTCAAAACTAGAGTGAGAAGCTTTCGATCATGTACGACTAATCAAACTCAGCCACAAACCCAGTTGTAGAGTTAGAAGCTTTCGAACATGCACAAACCCAGCCACTTCGACAGTGATTTCTTAAATATTTAACAGACAAATATGTACGGTTAAGCAATTTTAGGGTTGGATTTTGGGAGTTTGTGATATTGCATTGTTTATTAGAAATTAGGGGTTTTTTTTTTTGGCGTCTATGTGTTCTAAATGTTCTACCTTGTTTAAATCTCCATTTTATATACATAGTTTGCATAGAATAGAGCATAATTTATTTTAAATTCTGTGGGCTCCTACCCTACCTTTTGTGAAACAACTATAAAGAAAAATTTTGAAGTGGTCCACTAGTTGTGTTTTAATGTCTGGAATCAAGTATATGGATTGGACTGTTTGAAGCTTGAAGCTGGGTGCTATATTAGGATATGGTGCTATATTATGGCTATTTTTTTGGAATGGAGAATATGGTGCTGTATTAGTCTTCTCTTCTCTGTAATCCATCCATTCATTAGGCCTTGCAATCCATTCATTCATTTGAAGAAAAACAGATTAGGCCTTCGCTATGGACTACATTTTTGTTTATGGAAGCATGAAGCATTATGCTTGTGGTCTGTTTTGTTTTTTCCTGTAGAATTTCAGTTGGATACCGTTTTTCCTTTCGGAATACTCGTTCTTGCTGCTTCTTTTTTTTGGTATATTAGGATTGGAATGCTTAAAGGTTGAAGTTGGTTGGCTGTTGGTTCAACAACAGTCATTGAACAACATTCATAAAGCTAGGAAACTAGTTTTGTGACTAGCATTTATAAAACTAGTATTGTGTAAGGTACATTGTATTCTTTTAGACCTACTTGAGGGGGTTGTCCCTTGCTTCTTGGCTGTCTCACCTCATAAACATACTTCAAGTCGCTGCTGCAGATTTGGTTAATTATTTTGCATTCATTTGTTCATGAAGATGTGTCTTGTTGTTTTGGTATGCTGCATTTTCTTATGGCCGTGTCCTAAGGGTGTGGCTTGGAGTGGGTTAGTTCTTACCACAAACCACTTTAGTCTTGATTGTATTTTCAACAAGACTCATGTTTTTTTTCTGCTGCTAAACCATACTGTTCGCTACTGTGAAGAATCTGTAACTGCATTATTTTGTATATATGCTGTTGCTGTTGTGTCTGTTACTGCTGTTATGTTTCTGCTGCTGTGTCTGCCGTATCCTAGAGCATCCAGATTTGGATATGAAGGCATCATAGAGCAGTGTAATTGCTGCTGCTGTTTTGTTGCTGTTTTTCTATGGCAGCTGCAGCTGCTGCTGTTGTTTTGCTGTTAATTTTCTGTTATGGCAACTACTTTTTATGTCAAGATGGTGTATCTTGCTGCTTTTTCCTATGGTTTATAGTCTACTGCTGTTTGTGCGCAGTCCGTGAGGTGCAGCTCCAGGAAACCATGGGGGGCTGTACCTTGGAGCTTTGGGTTTTCTGACATAGAAAATGTTCTTTCATACCTTGGAGCTTTAGGTTTTCTGCTATAGAAGTTATCCTACCCTACCTTTTGTGAAACAACAATAAAGAAAATCTTTGAAGTGTCCACTACTTGTGTTTTAATGTATGGGTTTTAGTGTCCCTAAATTATTTGAGTGAATATAAAATGCTTATTGATGCGGATGCATAAATATTGGTGTATTATTGTCAGTGCATGGATTTACCTCTGTTTCCTTATTAATATCCTAACCTTGATTGTTCTTCTGCTTCTTGATTCCGTAGTCATAGAAGAATACATACTGCACTGGCAGAAGTAAACAACCAATTCAAAGAGTGCTCAACAGGTGTGATTTGATTTTTGGCAGGATTGGCTTACTATTTGATTTTTCGGACATGCCTTAGTTGCCTACATTATCTTGACATAGTGCCCAAGAGTGGATAGGTTGGAGTGTGTGTGTTTATGTAGTGTGTGTTTTCTACTATAGTGCAACTTCAAAAGTCCATTGGAGCTTATGTAGTGTGTGTTTGTCTGAAGTTAATTAACTGATTGCTTGTTGGTTTTGTTACAAAGGGCTGCATAATTGTTCTTGTTATAAGGTCTTTGTTATAGACCAGAAGTTAACTAAATAAGGATATCTAATCTAATTAGTCAAAGAAAGGCTTTTTGGGATGAGGGGACAGAATATCACTATGTGATTCATGAAGTAAGATTGCTACATTTGGATGTAAATCGATCCAGTGTTTTGTGGTGTTGTAATTGCTCATTTTAATTTTTCGGTTCTCTTAATCCATTTGGGGGTTTCTTGTGCTGTGATATGATCTCTTAGGGTTGTTATATTGGTGCTTCTTATGCTTATGGTGTAGTTTGTAGGTTTCTTTTCCTATTGATGCTATTTGTAATCTTTAGCTCTATAAAGAATTTTGGGGGATAATTTCTAGGATTTTTGTTGGCATCCTTTGTGGTTATTGTTCCAAGACGAGTGGACTTACCCTATGTATTACATGTACAATTGTATGATATTAGGATAGGCTTGGTGTTGTTAAGATGGTGGACAAAGATTGGGTGCATTTGCATAGGTAATAGAAAAACTTTTTTAGACAACTATAGATAAACTAGTTTCATATTCTTAAAACATTTAACTCACTTAGCTTGTACATTTGTAGATGCACTGACGAGTATATGAACGCATCATTGAACTTTGTGGAGATGGCTAATCGAAACATAGGATATTTGGGAAAGATTCTATGCCCTTGCAAACGTTGTCGGAATTTGAGTCACCATTGTGTTAATGATGTTTATGAACCCTTGGTCATAAATGGCATGGATCCACTACAACAAACAAGGCCTATTATAGCATTTTTTTTATAGCGTTTTCATGCCCACTCTATAATAATTGGGCTTCCATTCCTTTTCTTTTCAGTTCAATAGTGTTTCATTAATACTGCTCTCACTATAGCGTTTTCTTCCCCTTCCATAGCGTTCCAGAACACAGGAAAAAAACGCGCTCAACTTTTCACGCTCCTGCTCTGATATTTCCCCAAATACTTCTAATTTCCTCCCAGTTCCCAGTGCGTACTTCCTTTGCTGCTCTGCACGATAGCTCCCAAATCCCAAAATTCCCCAGACGGAATCGTTTCCCTTCTCATCCGCTTACTCAGGTAAGAGAAAACCCAATCGATTATTCCAATTATTACACGAAAATCATTGGTGCCATATCTGTTAATAATTTTGTGCGACTGGTTCTAGGGATTTCAAGTTGTGCGAGCTGCTGTTGCTAGCTAATGGATCGATTTTGGGTATTCTAGGGTTTCACTCGTGAGCACCAGGTTTGTTCTTCTTCTTCTTCTCTCTCTCTCTCTCTCTCTCGTTCCATCAAACAACAGATTCATGTTTTATGAAAAGAAAACGAAGACAGGAACACAGACCAGTTTGAGGGTGAGAAGCATTCGACATGCACAACCCTAGCCACTTTGAAGACGAAAATTTTGAATATTTGACTACATATATGTACGATTAAACATTTTGAAGGTTTGATTTTTGGGGTTTATGATTCTGCGTTGTTTATTGAAAATTAGGGCTTTTTTTGGTCTACGTGCTTTAAAAGTTCTACTTACTTAAAATCTCCATGTTATATACATAGTTTGCAGAGAAGCCCTAAATAGGTTCAGATTTTCCTTGATTCTTGTCGAAATACAAACTAGGGCTTAATATTCAGTGCACTTTTGCCTAGAAAACACAAGAAGATCATTGGGGTTTTTATATGTTTCATTCATCCGATTAATGTCATGTTAGCCAGGGCTTTGCATGCGATGCCTCAGTACAAGGAACTTTATACTGTACTTTAAGTTTTTTGTGGACTCTGATGCAAGTTAGAATTTCCTGTTTTTTTTTCTTGTCTTGTTTGACTTGATTATTTATATTTTACACTTACCCACATGACTAAACTTTATACTATAGTTTAAGTTTGTTTGGGAGTGTGGACTTTTTTTCTTTTTTCTTTTTCAATCGGCTTTGTTGTGTTTGGGAATTTGGGCTTTGCTTTGTTTAGTCTTTTTTTGTGATATTATGGTTGCATGTTCGATTAGAGTAATGAATAGCTCAAAAAAGGCCCCTAATTTATTTATTCCAAGTGATCTTTTGTCTGTGGTCCCCCATATGCTTCTTCTTTATGTAATCTTCAAGCCAACAAAATCCTTTGATATGTCCTTCTGTTTTGTCTCTTGAAGAAGAAGCATAACGATCTTGAGATCTCTAACCATTTTTTTAACTTTACTTCTTTCCTCCCTTTTGCTTAGGCCCCTCACATTCCAAGAGAGAATTTTCATATTTGCTTGATTCCCCAAAAAGTCAGCTTTATGGTATGACTAAGTAGATGGGTGAACTGTCAGAGCAGCCCTCAATAGTTCTTCCTCATCGGCGACCATGATACTGCTGATGACCTCTTCATCATTGCCCAAGTAGTCAGTTCCCATAATTTTTGTAACCGTCCACACTGCCTGTGATACATTTAGCAAAATTCTGTTCCTATTATTGATCCCTTAAGTGGAAACAGAAAGTGCAGCAGCAGCCAGAGCAAAGCAAAAAACCACACAATTTTGTTTTCTTCTTTTACCACCTTTGCGTCTTTCAGATACCCTTGGGATTCCCAGAATTTCCTCAATAGATTTCACTTTTCTTTTAGTTTTTCTTGCTTCCTTTGAAGAATCAATATTCACTGAAGATTTGTTAGACGACAATGCTTTACCACAATTTTTTTTGGTGATGAAGGTTCTTGTTGTATGGGATAAGGTTTAAACTCGACTCTATTTGTGATTGGGAGAGCATGGGTGAAGGGGTAGGAGATTGAGGCAATGGTAGCCCAAAACTAAGTAAGTAAGAGGCCCACCTGGCCCACCACCCAATTTAAAAATCATGTCTGAGCAAAACTTACCTCCAAGGCAGATGAGATTGTTCCCCTTCCATGGGAATTCATGGGTGTTCCAATGACCTCGAGTTCCGAATAGCTGCCAATTAAATATTTATTATTGTCTTTGAATAAAACCAACTGCTTGTTTTCAAAATACGACTTACCAGCATCGTGAGCCACATCAGTTGCACTGACATTTGGCAAAGTACCCACGTTGTTCCATTCAGTTTCAGCCACCTCCTCAACCAAGTTCAAATGATCATCCACGTCATCATCTTCCTCATCCTCTTTTTTGTTCTGCTTTGACTCTTCAGTTGGTGTTTTTAGAGATGAATCCTCAATGTGGCATCCAGGGCAAGCACAATCAGTACGGAGTACCGTATTAATGACCATCTGTTATTCCATAACTCTTATCTGGAACGCACTATCGTTGTTTTCAATCTCCACTGTTTGATTTATCATGTCCATTTCTCTGGTGGAGATGAGGACTTTACCCACAGAAAAAGATAGCTCTTGGAGTGTATCCTCGGCAATAAGTACAACCTCCCCCAGAGCTTCGCAATCTTTAGAAATGTTTGGGAATTCCAAAAATGTAGAGGAATGCCATAACAGTTTAGCCAAATCAATCTTGATGTAGGGTTATTCTTTGCATCTTCCCATTTGTATGATTGAACAAACCATTCCCTCACCTCAACCAAGCCATCTTTTTTCCCCCATTGAACATTGAGTTTCATTCGGCAATATCTATGAAAGTTAACACCACCATATCACATTTCATTGTACGAACTAGAACATGAGCATGTCTAAGATTTCTAAGATAATCTTGGATCAGAACAATAGGTTAAGTTGAAGATGGTTTGGCTATTGCACTTCAGTGGAGCCATTCATTACCCACTTCCTTTGCTTTGATGGACTTGACTTTCTTTGCCCAGGTCATCTATTTAGGAGGATGACGATTCAGAGTGTTACTCAGTGGCTCCATCATACTTTTCCTCCTCCAGATCCAAACTTCTTTAGGTTTTTTATTACCACGATTGCTCCGAATTCCTGTACTCACACTTTGCTGCTGCTTCAGCTCTTGATTCCTCCGATTACTCTTATCCCAATCCATCTGATAACCCATACCCACACCTTGCCACTGATTTAGCACTTGATTCCTCCGACTGCCCTCTTCCCAATCAACGTTTCGCCTTCCGTTTCCATTTTCCTTTCCATGCATGTGATTGGATTTTTTGAAATCACCCTGTATTTGTTGTCTCCACTGGTTGGG
Source organism: Rhododendron ovatum (assembly GCA_019656835.1). Lineage (NCBI taxonomy): Eukaryota > Viridiplantae > Streptophyta > Magnoliopsida > Ericales > Ericaceae > Rhododendron > Rhododendron ovatum. The sequence goes on along the minus strand of CM033796.1, from coordinate 7,958,180 downwards.
TACTGCATTTCCCTGTAGCTTTCAATCCGAATGAGATTTGAGATTGTTGTGTTGTTTCTAGCTTTGAAATCTAGCAAGATTTGCCATGAGTTTGTGTCCACAAACCCATGAACCATTAATTTCCTCTACAGCATTGACAGCTTCCATTCTGTTCCCAAGTCTGACGAACCCAAATTGCTAACCTGTGATTCTGCTTGTCTTGTTGGGGATGTATAAATCACTAATTTTTCCAAATCTGGAGAATAAGTTGTAGATCCATATCTGACAAGTATCTTTTGCTAGACTATCAATGAATAATGAGAAGATCTCGACGCCTCTATCCCGGCTTCTCTCCATTGTCTTTTTTGTTGTCTTTTTTTTGTTGTGCAACCCACAAACCATTATCTTTTGAGAATGATTATTTGTTAATCTATATAGGCATGCTTTTGAGATTCCAAGCAAAAGTGATAATCTTTTTAATCTATATAGGCATTCTTTGGTTCATTATGTGGGCTCCTACCGTACCTTTTGTGAAACAGCTATAAATAAAATCTTTCAAGTGGTACACTACTTGTGTTTTAATGTTCGGTTTCTAGTGTCCCTAAATTATTTGAGTGAATATAACATGCTTATTGATGCCGATGAATAAATATTGGTGTATTATTTTCAGTGCTTGGATTTACCTCTGTTTCCTTATTAATATCCTGACCCTCATCATTCTTCTGCTTCTTGATTCTGCAGTCATAGAAGATTACATACTGCACTGGTAGAAGTAAACAGCCAGCTCAAAGAGTGCTCAACAGGTGTGATTTGATTTTTGTCAGGATTGGCTGAGTATTTGATTTTTTGTACATGTTTTAGTTGCCTACATTATCTTGACATAGTGCCCAAGAGTGGATAGGTTGGAGTGTGTGTTTATGTAGTGTGTGTTTTCTACAATAGTGCAACTTCAGAAGTCCACTAGAGTTTATGTAGTGTGTGTTTGTCTGAAGTTAATTAACCGATTGCTTGTTGGTTTTGTTACAAAGGGCTGCATAATTGGTCTTGTTATAAATTGGAAGGTATGAGTGGTCTTTATAGAAAAACAAGACCTGCGTGGCTACTTGCGAAGCTGATAGGTTCTAGAACATAAATATGTTTGAAACCGCCTTGTGGGAAATTAGGCAATAACTTGTTAATGTTGCTACCTATCTAAGTTTCAACGCCTAGCTTCCACTACTTTTAGTGATGGTTGTGGAATTGAAAAAACTAAGAAAAGATGAGGAAAAATTGGATAGGATTTGCAATTGGTAACAACTTGGTTATATACTTGTCTGTAATTGGCTCTAAGTCAGTAATTTACACAACTTCAGTCTTGATTGTATTTTCAACAAGAGTCATGTTTTTTTCTACTACTAAACCATACTATTTGCTGCTGTGAAGAATCTGTAAGCTGCATTGTTTTGTATATATGCTTCTGTGTTTCTGTTGCTGCTGTGTCTGCTATTGTTGCTGTGTCTGTCGTATCATAGAGCAGTGTAATTGCTGCTGCTGTTTTGTTTGTTGCTGCTGCTATTTTTCTACGGCTGCTGCTGTTGCTGTTTTGCTGCTAATTTTCTGTTATGGCAACTATTTTTCATGTCAAGATGGTGTATCTTGCTACTTTTTCCTATGGTGTATGGTCTACTGCTCTTTCTTAGGATTTTTGTTGGCATCCTTCATGGTTATTATTCCAAGATGAGTGGACTTACCCTATGTATTACATGTACGATTGTATGATATCAGGAAACAAGCTTGGTGTTGTTAAGATGGTGGACAAAGATTGGGTGCGTTTGAATAGGTAATAGAAAAACTTTTTTAGACAACTATAGAAAAACTAGTTACATATTCTTAAAACATTTAACACACTTAGCTTGTACATTTGTAGATGCACTGACGAGTATATGAACGCAGCATTGAACTTTGTGGAGATGGCTAATCAAAACGCAGGATATGTAGGAAAGATTCTATGCCCTTGCAAACATTGTCGGAATTTGAGCCACCATCGTGTTGATGATGTTTATGAACACTTGGTCATAAATGGAATGGATCCTACATACACAACTTGGTTTCATCATGGGGAGGAGCCAAGTGCTGCACAAAAACCTAATGAAGCGGAAACGTCAGATGCTCATAACTTATACAGTGCGACTTATGCACGAGATGCCGACCATCTTGAACCACTCGACGAAGCTAAAGATGAGGTCTTTGCAAAAGCATTAGGGGATGCAAAAACTCCATTATACCCTGGTTGTGAAAACTATACGAAGTTGTCAGCAATTGTCACTTTGTACAAGATCAAAGCTGAAAGTGAATGGACAGATGAGAGTTTCACAATTCTTTTGGGGAAACTTCACGATATGTTCCCCAAGGACAATTCACTGCTATGCTCTGTTCGTGCAGTTAGAAAGTTCCTTAAAACATTTGAATTGGGTTACGAGAAAATTCATGCTTGTGTGAAGGATTGTTGTTTATTTAGGAAAGAGAACGCAGAATTGGAGAATTGTCCAAAATGTGGTTGTTCAAGATGGAAGGTAGACGTACGCACAAAGAAAATAAAAAAAGGGGTTCCTGCCAAAGTGTTGAGATATTTTCCAATAATTCCAAGGTTTCAGAACATGTATAGGTCATTGCAAGTAGCTAAAGATTTGACATGGCACTCTACTCATAGAAGCAGTGATGCCAAGATGCGACACCCAGTAGATTCACCAACTTGGAAAACAATCGATGATAAGTGGCCATCTTTCTCAGCAGACCCACGGAATCTAAGACTTGGTCTTGCTACTGATGGTTTCAATCCATTTCGGAATTTGAGTTCGACGTATAGTTGTTGGCCCGTTATGTTGGTTATGTACAACTTGCCACCTTGGTTATGGATGAAAAAAGAAAATGTTTTGTTGACACTTTTGATCCCAGGACCTAAGCAACCGGGTAATGATATTGATGTATATCTACGACCTCTTATAGAAGACCTACAAATTTTGTGGACCAACGGAGCACCTGTCTATGATAGGTTCACTAACTCTACATTCAATTTGAGGGCAATTTTGATGTGGACAATGCATGATTTTCCAGCATATGGAAATGTTGCCGGGTGTACGACAAAGGGTAAATTTGCATGTCCTATTTGTGGTGAAAATACACGTTTTCTATGGCTGAAATTCAGTAGGAAAACTGTATATTTGTGCCATAGGTGCTTTCTTCCACCATCTCACCCCTTTCGGAAGAAAAAATCATGGTTTGATGGAAAGGAAGAAAAGGGGAAAAAACCTAGAATCATGACTGGCAAACAAATTTCGGAAACCCTGAAAGATATGAAGAATGACTGGGGGAAAGGTGGAGAAGGAAATAAAAAACGAAAGCGGGACAATGAAGTTAAACAAAGGTGGAAAAAGAGGTCAATCTTTTTTGATTTATCATATTTTGAGGTAAGTGTTATCAACCGGCATTTTGATCAATCTATATCTTATATTTACATATATTGATCTTATTATAGTTTATGATTGTTTCTCTACTATTCTTTGTAGGAATTGCTAGTACGAAATAACTTGGATGTCATGCATATCATTAAAAATATTATTGAGAGCCTTATTGGTACGTTGTTGGATATTAATGGAAAATCCAAGGATGGTTTAAATGCTCGCAAGGATATGCAAGATTTAGAAATAAAACACGACTTGCATCCGCAAGATCGAGGGTCTAGGACATATCTTCCTCCAGCTTCCTATACACTTTCCAAGGATGAGAAGCGAATATTTTGCAAGAGGTTGTTTGACTTAAAAGTACCTGATGGGTATAGTTCAAATATTGGGAATTGCGTATCAATGGATGAATTGAAGGTCACGGGTCTCAAATCTCATGACTGTCATGTGCTAATGCTTCAGTTGTTGCCTGTAGCCTTAAAGGGGTTACTACCAACAGGACCGAGAAATGCAATACTTCGCCTTTGCGCATTCTTCAATAGATTGTGTCAAAGAGTTATTGATCAAGAAGAAATGGCATCCATTGAGGATGAGGTGGTTGAAACGTTATGCATGCTTGAGAGGTTCTTTCCACCTTCGTTCTTTGATATCATGGTGCACTTAACAATTCACTTAGGACGAGAAGCACGACTTTGTGGGCCAGTCCAATATCGTTGGATGTACCTTTTTGAGAGGTGAACCTTTTTTGTTATTTTTTTTAATGCATCATCTATGGTTCCGTCCATCATCTATGATTGTATAATGTCAATGTACTTTCTTTATGATTAGACATATGAAGATATACAAACGAAGTGTTGGGAATCATGCACGACCTGAAGGTTGTATAGCTGAACGCTACCTCGTAGAAGAGTGCATAACATTTTGCAGCCGACACATGAAATCTGTGGAAACAAACAATAGGGGACCTCGCAATCAAGATTTTGAGAACGATGTAATTCTTGAAGGTCGTCCAATATCAGCTGCCACATCCGTCACATTGACTGATGAAGTTTTAGAAAGTGCACATCGTTACGTGTTATTCAATACAGCCATAGTGGAACCTTATTTGGAGTAAGCTTGATGAAATTCTGCTTGCAAAATTCATAAATTCTCATACACATGTGAATCACTTACTCATTCTTTCTTTTTCTATTAGGATGCATATAGAGGAGTTAAAGAATTCGGATGCTAGTCTTGGTCTTCAAAAAAATAAAAGTTTACTTTTGAAGAGGCACGCCGACAACTTTTCAAAATGGTTGAGGGAAAAGGTTACCACTTATTTTGTTTGAGGTTTATCAAATTTAATATTGTAATCAGTATAGTATTAATTGGGTTGCATATACTTGAACAGATTCAAATAAAAGCATGCACAAATAATGAATTGGAGATACTACAATGGCTTGCTAATGGTCCTAGGAAGCATGCTATGAGTTATACGGGTTATATCATCAATGGGCAGCGGTTCCACACAAAGGAAGCTGAAAAATCAACCCAAAATAGTGGTGTTTCCATTGACGCGGCAACTCTATGTAGATCAAGTGTGAAGGACAATGCACAAGTTCTTGATGTAGTTTCATACTACGGGGTGATAAAGGATATAATTTTGTTAGATTATCACACATTTCAACTACCAATGTTCAAGTGTGACTGGGCAAACATTGGCCATGGTGTTAGGATGGAAGATGGTTTTACACTTGTTAACCTACACCAAGGTCAGACTCAATATGACAAAGATCCATTTATCCTTGCATCCCAAGCAAAGCAAGTTTTTTATTCAAGGGAAACCGAATCTTCGAATTGGTATGTTGTACTAAAGGCACCTCCTAGGGGATTTTATGACTTGGAAATGTACGAAGATACTGTGGATACAACTTCTAGGCCGCAAGATGTTTCAGCCCTTGGTATGAATGATGACGATGATGATGGAAGGATAACTAACGTTCGAGGAGATTGTGAGGGTACATGGATTGAGGATTTCTAGTGATCGCGCCTTGTAACTTTTGGTTTTTCTTTTTTGGTTTGTATCTTGCTAAGATCTTTGTTGGTTTGTAACTTTTGGTATGTTGTACTAAAGGCACCTCCCAAGATCTTTTGATTTGTCTTTTTTGGCTCATATCTTGCCATCATGCCTTAATTTGTTGTTCATATTATACTTGGATATTCGTTAAGTTAATTTCTTGTTCCTGCTATATTATTGAACATTGTTGATTTATTTTTTGCTAACTTGTTTCTTTTATGTATTCAGTAACATGAATATCCAGCCGGGGCACTTGTCCAAAATGTTGACAGGCTATCAAAGGTTAAAGGAAAAAAGAATGGAACAAAACTTAGGAGAATTAAAGGCTGCTGGAATCAAGAATGTGCCAAAGTCATTGTTTGGCTTAAATCAAAGTGGTAACGGAAAAGATAATGATAAGGAAAAGAGCGACATTGGGCGCTGTGCAGTCGAGATGGAAAAGGGTGGCAGCCCCCAGGGAGCAACCCAAGCTCAGCAGCTTCCCACATCACCTGCTGAACAAACAGACATGTTTTGCAGCCCACATACAGTTGTCGACTGCGTAGGTGAGAAACAATATTATGAGTTTATGTCTTCTTTGTTTACTTTTTTTTAATGTAATATTTCATAAGTACATTCATATCCAATGCCAAATTCTACAGAAACTCCTGCAATCCCTTCAAAAGCGTCACAAAATCTCAAACGCAAAAGAGGCCCGACCAAGCTGAAAACCATTGCTGTAGATGGAAGTAGTCGAATTGAAGTTATGTTTGACGAGAATGGTCAACCAATAGGTGAGGGATCAATCAAGTTGTCTTCTTTCTTGGGACCTCTAGTTCGAGAGATTGTTCCATATACACTTTCGGATTGGCGAAAGCTTCCTTCAGGAATGGCAGAAATCCTATGGCAATGCATTAAGGTATGGTATAGTGCCCAACAATAATGCTTTTAGTTACATGATGATAGAGTTACATGATAGAATCTTATGACTTCAACTCTTTTTTTTCCCCAAATTACTCGTGGAATTAAAAATTTTAGAATTTCATGCAAGTTACATTCAAATTTTTAGGTAAGATTCAATCTTGATGAAGAATGGCATAGACAAATGGTTTTCCGGAGAATGAATGAAGATTGGAGAGCCTCAAAGTCGATATTAGTAAAAAAAATAAGAAACGCTTCAAATGAGGAGGAAAGGCTAAAGCTACAGCCTGACAATGTCAAATCGCTGCATGATTGGAAGAATTTTGTAAAGGAAAAGACTAGTGAACAATTCAAGGTATGTGCACCCTGTTCATCCTACTCCACCACTTTATTCCTGAAAATTTAGTACATACTCGATTTTCTTCATCTTATAGACAATAAAACATGTCTCTTGAAATGCAAAGACAAAGTGGCAAGGGCTAAAAGATCGGGATAACTTTAAAAGAGTGATTTTGATCAAAGCAATGGTTTCGATTTTAGTTTATTCTTGACTTTAGGTTAAAAGCGAGAACTTTAAAGATATGAGAACTCCAATACCATTGAACTAGGAGTAGTAGGTGCACACTGGGTGGGGAAGCACATTGGGTGGTTGTTTCTATGGTTAGGTTGCTTGGTGGAGTTTGGTGTGTAGGCAGTCTGTCATATATTTTGTTTGGGTTTGGTTTTCTGGGTTGAGTCTGTCTTTGTATAATTTTTGCTGTATTATAATAGTTCTAGACTTGCAATTTGGTGCATTTCAACTCTTTTGGGGCTGTTTTTTACGGCCATGGTCCAAATTTGTCAAATCTTTGGGGCTGATCACTTCTAAAGGGTTTCCTTAGTTCTACACTTGCATTTTAGGATCGCTACTGCCTTTTCTAGGTGCGTACATAATCTGTGGCTACAGTTCATAGACCAGTGCTGCCGCTCTCACACACATTTAGGATTTGTTGCTGCTCTCACAGGGAGGAACACAATCATTGGTCCTCCATTCTACTATTCTTTCTTTGCTATATTTAGGAGTTGCTACTACCCTTCTCTGCAGCATTTAGGACTTGCTTCACATCCTAAGTTGACACCTTGACAGAGGAGTTGGATGTTTGCACAGTGCTTCTAATTGGAGCCACAAATTACCTTTGATCCTTGGTCAGACACATGCAATCTGTTGTGATGCCTTTCCCTCTCCCAGTTCTTGTACTATTCTTTTGGATATCAATAAAACCTTATTTTTGCCCTTCAAAAAAAAAAAGGTTGCGATCAAGAGAATGGTTTTGATTTTAGTTTATTCTTGACTTTAGGTGACAAGCGAGAACTTTAAAGATATGAGAAGGAAACAATTGGAGCTGCAGCATACCATGAGTCGTAAGGGATATGCACGGTTGACTGCTGAACTGGTAATACCTCTATTATTTTGTTCATTATCAAAGGTCATTGGACTTCTTATTACAAACTATAACTTCAATTGAATTCTGATCAGATATTTGTTTTTACTCTAGAAAAAGAAAAAACAAGTGACCTCCATAAGTAGAGCCGTTGTTTGGGCTGATGGACATAGAGACAAGAATGGTAAACCCAAGAACAAAAATGTTGCTCAAAAGATTGTAAGGCCATGGCTCATTCCTTATTTGTGTGTTTTATTTGTTACATATGTTTGACAGTCTCATTAGTCATTTACATTGTTTTTTTATTATGCCGTTTTTAGGAAGATATGGGAAAAATTGAACGGAATGGACAGAATTCAACTAATCTAAAAGAAGATGCTGTTTCTAAAGTGCTTGGTGCCGAAAGGCGTGGCCGTTTAAGAACATTTGGAAAAGGAGTCACACTAACAAGATTAACTATATTATCACAAATGAATGGTCAGTTTGCTCAATTACGTGAAGAAAATGCTAAGATGAAGTCTCAAATGTCGCATATGCAAAATACATTTGACGAGTTCAAGAAAAGCCAAGTAAGTCGGTTATCATTTTCTTCGTTGGTGGTCATTTTGGACTAGTTTGATTAATGACATTATATTTGTTTCCCGTTGTTGAACTTTCTAGGTTCCGAATCCAGTGACAAATGAAGCAACACCTACACCCATTATTTCTCCCTCGGTAAGAAGTCATCCTCAGAGTGACATTACCAAGTGCAAGTTGCTAGATTGGATGGGGACAGGAGACATAGTTGCTGAGGGGCGTTGGGCTTCAAGTGATCCAACTTCGTGTGCTCATTGTATTCCGATTGGACCTAATGCAATGAAAATTTGGGTGGATGTAGCAAAGAAAACTGAAGTGTATCTGTGGAGGGCTCCAAGTGATATGATCTATATCGAAGATGCCGTGGGAACTACCATCGCATGGCCTGCTGACTTTGTTATTATGGACTCTTCTTCGCCAAGGTATTATACTTTTATTCTCTCCTCCATATCGAAGTATTCTCTTGGATGATAAATGTATGCCTGATTGCCCGTGTTAATGATCTCCATGTTGGAGGGTAGATTGGTATACCAGAATTTATGCATACCTAGTTTTAGTGTTGTCCATTTTTGGCTAGTTTAGTGTTGACCAATGTTGTTTGTCCATTTTTGGCTAGTTTAGTGTTGGCCTATGTTGTTTGAAATCTGACTCTTGCACAAGTGGAGCAAGGAAACATTAGTTAACTATTTGGGAGGACATTAGTAGGCATAACATGACGAGAATGCAGAAACTTGACGATAAGGTCATTTTTAGGAGAAAACGGTTAATAGCTTTGAAAGGAACATTGAGTATGAAGGTGTTTGATCAAAGTAATGCATGCTTTTAAAAAGAAGAATATGATGCTTTTCTCTATCTATGTGGACAGCCCGTTACTAATAAAAAGAAGACTATGTTGCTTTTCTCTATCTATGTGGACAGCCCGTTACCAATATGGTATTGAATAAAAAAGAAGGATACGATACGTTGGGGGATACGTTGAATATAAAAGTAAATAAAAAATATATTATACATATAATTTACGCTCACACGTATCCGATGGAAAGCCCATTCAGGGACTTTGTTAGCTCACTCTTTGAGAGGAGGTTAGAGGCAAGGAAATCTGGTAATGAGGCCTTTGCCTATGTGTACAAGATCCTTATGAATTCGCTATATGGTAGATTTGGTATTAACCCTTAATGCACGACTATCGAGGTCTGCGATGAAGATTGATACAAACATTTGATTAGGCATAGTGAGTTGATATTCGGTGATATGCTTAGCGATAACTGCTACATCATTGCCTACCATAGCAATATCGGGACGGGCTCAGATTGTTGGAACCCACCGAAGAACTCTGCTGTCCAACTCGCTGTTGTGATCATTGCCTCTGCTAGGATCTATATGTACCCTTACATCTCAAGAGAGGACTGCCACTACACGGACACATACTCAGCTATGCTTGGTTAGCCACTACTTGAAAGTGATTTCTTCTTCAGTCTTGGGTAAGTTTAAGCTAGAGCACAGAGTCATGAAAGGCTACTTTTTAGCACCGAAATCCTATTTCTAATCACAATGCATGGATGGCACCAAAGTACTCAAGTACAAGGGACCAGCGAAAAGCTTGGTCAATCGCGCGTCCGAAATGTATTGAGATGCCAAAAAATAATTCTAAAAGCTAAATACTTTTAAAAAATGTATTGGATATGTATCCGGAGAGTATCGGTATCCGATACGTGATACGGAAGTCAAAATAGAGTATCCGTGCTTCATAGAGTCCACGTAAACCAAAACCCCTTAGAATGAATATCTTATTGATGAATATCAGGGAGGCAAGCATTAAATTCAGGGGCAGCTTGAGCATTAAATTCAGACTCATTCGTTATTTGTGTGTTCGATCTACTTGTCATATATGTTCATGGTCTGCAATTTTTTGGATGATATGGAAAATATTGAACAAGATACACCAAGCTCACCTTCGATTAATCTGAAAGAAGATGTTTAGTAGAAAAAATTGTTATGACTCCATCAAATTGATATGTTTGCTTTAACCATATGTAGGTTTATGGGTTGATAAAGAAGTGCTGCCGTGACTTTTTGCTGAAGATATAGGTATGATATGATCTTACTAGCGTGTTGAAGCCTTTTTGTTGATACTTATTGCATGGATAGATATTTTGGAAGGACTGTTTTGGTTGAATCGCACCTTTTTGTTAATATTACGGTGCCAAGGTTTGAACTCCACTTTTGGGATAGATAGATGTTTCGGAGGGCCTTTTTGTTGATATTTGGTGACAAGGCTTGTACTCCACTTTTGGGATAGATAGATGTTTTGGAGGGCCTTTTTGTTGATTTTTTGTGACAAGGCTTGTACTCCACTTTTGGGATAGATAGATGTTTTGGAGAGCCTTTTTGTTGATTTTTGGTGACACAAGGCTTGTACTCCACTTTTGGGAAGGATAGAAATGTTGGAAGGACATGTAGTACACTGATTCTTCTATGTAATGGTAATTCCTTTAATGTTTGGAGACATTTTGTTGGTTTTGTATGCAATATGTGGATATATGCCAAGGAAGTCATTGGAGCCATCTTTTTTTTATTTTTAGCATTGTATGGGCTTGCTATGTAGAATGTTATTCAAGTTATTGGATTGTGGGTTGTATAAAGTAAAGAAAACTATTAAAAATCAGTTGGAAAATCATTTTACATAGCTAGTATAGAATGCTATGGAAGGTTGAACAAATATAGTGGGCCAAAAATGCAGTACAAAATCTTAAAAAAAAAAAAAAAAAAAAGCAGGCCAAAAATACAGTAGCAAATTTACAATGGATAGCGGGCCAAAAACGCTATAGAAAATTTATTGTGGGTAATAGAAAATTTTTAATAGATAGCGTTCCGAAAACACTGTAGAAACTTTATATTCTATAGTGTTTTCAGAAAGTTGTAAAAACGTTCAAATTTATAGCACGCAAAGAATGCTATAGAAACTTTAAAATTTATAGCACGCTAAGAACGCTATAGAAACTTTCAAATTTATAGCGTGCAAAGAATGCTGTAGAAAGTTTCAAAATTATAGCGTGCAAAGAACGCTGTAGAAAGTTTAAAATTTATAGCACGCAAAGAACGCTATAAAAACTTTCACATTTATAGCGTTCAAAGAATGCTGTAGAAAGTTTCAAAATTATAGCGTGCAAAGAACGCTGTAGAAAGTTTAAAATTTATAGCGTGCAAAGAACGCTGTCTAAAGTCCAAGACTTTTAACAACATCGGCTAATATAGCGTTCGACAGAACGCTATATATACCCTTCAATAGCGTTTTTAGAACGCTGTAAAAAGTGATTTTTCTTGTAGTGTGACATGGTTGCCCATGTTGGAGATTTTGGTCTCGCAAGATTTCGTGCAGATCTAGAGCTCACCACTCCAAATACTAGTAGTTCATCTACAATAAGGGGAACCATTGGATATGCAGCTCCAGGTAGTACAAACTTTTTTTTCCCTTTTCTTCTTTGATTCTGCCTCTCATAATATCAACTCACCAAATTATAGAAGAAGGGAATGCATAGTCACCATAACTGACTGGTGATGGTAAAATGAGTAGTTTAAGAATAACTTTGGCATAGAAAATAGTCATATACACATAAAGAATGGGGAGAGTACCCTTTACACAATAGAGTAAATGTACTAGCTAATAATTCAACCTCACATGGTGTTAAAGTTTGAATTTTTTGAATTGCAGAGTATGGTCTTGGAAGCGAGATGTCAACTAGTGGGGATGTTTATAGTTATGGGATCTTGTTGTTGGAGATGATAACAAGGAAGAGACCTACTGACAAAATATTTGAGGCAGACCTTAATCTTCATAAGTTTGCAAGGATAGCCTTGCCTGAACGTGTGATAGAGATTGTAGATCCTATGCTCTTAACTGAGGAAACAAATGGTAGCAAAATAATGGAAAATCTGATCTCCCTCATCAAGATAGGATTAGCATGCTCTACAGAGTCCCCAAAAGACCGAATGAACATAAGTACTGCTCTCCATGAGCTTTATCTGGTCAAGAACAATATTTTGAAGGTAAGCAATTGATTCTTTTATGGTTTTGTACCTTCTCCTTTTCTCTCATATTGGCTTCAATCCTCCCTGATTTTAATTTTCAAGGGCAACATTGATAGCTAGACATTGTTGATAATCTAGGGTGTTGGAGCCGGCATATGACGGATTATGAGGACCCGACCTACGTTTGGATTGATTAAATTAGTAATCGAGTTGTTTTAATTAGTTACAGAGGTTAAGCATAATAATTATTTTTAAAATAGTTTGTGTAACTTAAATCTATTTTGACAGAATTAGTTTAAATTTCGATGACGAAATTTTGTTGGGGGATAGATGGTAACACACTATATTTTATTGGAATAGAAATTCTTAGTATTTCTAAGTTCTAAAATATAAGAGAGAATTTCGTGACTGTGTGTGTGTTGCTAGAGGAACGAAATCATATCCTAAACTAGTTGTTTAGTCCTCCCCTTTCTCTCGAATCTTTCCAAGCAATGTTAGGTACACAAAAAAACGTACCCCGAAATTACCCGGCCCCAAAAGATATATCAATGGTACAGATTCACTTCAGAAGATAAAACAATGGTACATATTCACTTTTGGATAATTTCGGGATAGATTTTGTGTACTTAGAATTATTGAATCTGTCCCGTCCATTTCCCTTCTGGGCATTTCTAGCCTTCGAGTTCTTCATGTCCTGTCTTCCTAACATCCTTGTCTATGTCCTTGTAAGATTACGTAAATTTCTAGGTTGAATTGATATGGGTTTTCATCGGTTTCCCTGGATTGCTCTGTTTTAGAAACTATACTGCTCGAGCCTTGCACATTATAGATAAACTACTTGATGCTTAACGTACTTGTTTGTGTGACGTATCGTGAACCTTATAATAGGTTTGGTTTGATGTGTTTAGGTTCAAACATCGGGGACCCGTAGCTCGCACGTTTGACAAATTTGCTCGACACGCTCACGGTGAGTCTTGTATATGCCTTGCTTGAATTTGCGGATGAGAATTGAGAAGCATGCATGCTTTGTTTTGGCTTAGAGGTAGAACTTGTTGTTCCACATGTGCTTTTATGTTTCAAATATGGTAAATGTTTACAAGGATTTCGAACCACGTGAAGGAAAAAATTGCCATGATTTATATGAAAACGGATAATTTGATATTCACAACTTTAATGACACAAGGTTTGATCAGTGCCCCGCTACTAGGGGAAGTGAATAGTGAGGCGAAGTAATAAGGGGGATCACAGTCAAATGATCGTGGATGACGTCATGCCAAATATTTATATTTACGGTCGCTCTCCAACTATTGGTGGCGGTTGAACATTTTGTTTATAAGTCGTTAATGAGATGGAACACTTGATAGGTGATTGCCATGAACGGGCCTAGTTGAGCCGTTATTTGCTGAATAAAATGTCTACAACATGCAGGGATGGAGCCATGAAGGGGCCAGTAGGGGCGGTCGCCCCTACAAGAAGAAAAAGAAACACTACTATATGTAAAAAAATAAAAAATTCCTATGAAAGTATATAGCCTCGCCCCTGTGTAGAATTTTGAAAAAAATATATAATTGTAACCTTTGAATTATGAGGATACCAACATTAATTACTAAAAGCTAAGGGCTAAAATAAAATAAAAAATAAAACTCTAGGGTTAATATTGTGAATATTCAAGTAATAAACTTCCACCTTTCGTTAGATGAGTTTAGCGTTGTATACTTTTATTTCTATTTGCCCTAAAATCTCAATGGCACACCAAATTCTCTCTCTTTCTCTCTCGGCACAAACATCCCCAATTGTTAAGACTTCAAAGGCAATTTCGAAAAAATAGAGACAAAGGAGAAGATATTTTGGAAACCCTAAGTAATTTTGGTGAAATTTAAGTTGTAGGTATGTCTTTTCCCAATTTTTATTCTAGACTTCTCTTAATTCTTTATTTTTTGACTGGTAAAATCAAGTAACATAAAAGCCCATGTACCGAATTCATCCAATTGTGATGAATGAAAAAAAGGAAGATGAACAATAAAGAAAAACAAGACACCTACATCAAGATCGATCCCTGACAACATGGGCTTAAAATTTTGGATATAAAGATTTGTGTTTTGAGAAATGAATTCATTGACTTACAATAAATGGGAAACTAGTATAGTTTGTCATATCTTGGGTCACACTAGCCTAGTGCTTAAAACATCATTGTATGCACTGTTGCAGGAAATTTTTGGTTTTGTGGAACACGCTTGATGGCCAAAGAAGCCTGAATGTTGTTTTGTTTCGATTATGTAGTAGCATCGTGTGTACTTGTAATTAAGTCACTTGTATCTTTTGTTGATGGTTGTGCTGGACTTGTGGCCAAGACCGTGGTTATGGTTATGGTTATGTTTAATTTAGGATGTTTGTAATAACTTTAACCTATCTTACACTTACCTCTGGTTAATTTATCAAGCTTCCGCAATTTCTGTTATACTTGAGTAATTTTATTTATTCATAGATTAATATTGAGCAGAAAATTCCTAAACTATTTAATTAGCAAGCCTTAGTGAGTTAACCTCATTGGCTGGTCATGACCCCTATGTTTTGGGATTGGGTCACGACATGCACACTTTGATTAAGCCGAGAGACCAAACCCATCTTCCATTTGACAATGTTGGAAGAAAGTAAGAATCAAATCAGCTTGGCAACGGCCACTGCATACCATGACCTTGCAATATGGGTATGTTAAATAAGAATCAATTTGATTAATGGTGTGATGAATAAGGCTTTGATTGTAAACTGGATGAATTATACGTTAGGAGCACATAACCGATCTTTCACAGTTTTCTAAGCCATGTCTTCAACTTCTCTTATACTCTTGTGACTTTGTGTTCGGAGTCTTTAAGCTCGGTCCACTATGTATGACAAATTGTAGAAGATATTACTTTGCATATCGATAGTATCCATTAAATCCATTGGGTAGCGGCAATTTAGAACTATTCAAAGTACGATTGAATTTACCTTGTACAATTGCCGGCTCTTCAGCGAAGTTTGAAACAAAATTAACTTTTTGGCAAAGAAGTTTTGACGAAATAGAAAGTCATACACATCCAGCCAGTAGAATAGTTTTTCTTTCACTATGAACTTCTCGTATCGTAGAGGCTCATGCCTTTGATTATGGTGCAACTTAACTCAAATGAAAGACATGCACACGAATATGGTGGTTGTGTTCAGAGTCTTCAGACGAAAATTGTAATCTGCTCTAAAAATCTCTCCCTTGGCATTTTCGGACAAGGCTAAGTCTAATCTGGATCTTCCTGGAAATCTGGAACAAACTAGAGCTGAATGAACAAGATTCTTGGAGGTACATAATTGAATGTCTTCAATGTTTAGAAGTCCTATCTTCAACTGAATTCAAACAGTGTCATTTTGACATTCGGTTTATTTCTCCTTGGTTTTACCTTCCTAGGGATCGAAGCTTAGATAGCAATTCAATCGCCTTGAATGGCCACCATGACCCTGTAGTGTTGGTTTTCGTGAATGATCATTTATGCTCTTGCACCTTAAACTGCATTATGTCGACCCATAACCCATCTTGAGTAAGGTTTATGTGTGCCTCCGTCCTCTCCTTTTCGTGCTTAATGTGTCTTATAAGACACGAGAAAAGGCAAGATGAATGTCTTTATCAGGCTGGAAAGAGCAAACTTTTTTGGTAAGTTAATTCTTACTAGAACCACAAATGATAAAACGGAGGGGAACAAATTAAGACCAGAAAAGAAAGAAAGGGCAAACATCAGCTGAAGCCATATCCTTGCTAGCAACTAGAGCATAACAGGACAAGGCTACTGGGCATTCATAGAATCAATAGTGACAAAATTAAGGCTGCCTAAAACATCTATATTAGACATATCCCGTATATCACCTAGGTTCTTGTTTCTTGCAGAAGGATCAATCTGTCTCCACGATGCCAACAAGCTATCTCAGCCTCCTCGATCTTTTCATTACTATTATCTAGATGCTTGTGCTGAAAATTCGGAGATTTGTCTCTTCAGAGATCATACACTAAGGCATAGAAATTAAGCACCCCTGCGACCTAGTGGATAGTGGAATTAGTTTCCCACGGTTTGTCAAGGCGAGCGTAAGCTGATTCAGACACACAAAGATATGAAAAAAAACACACTGAGGCACAGAAATTAAGCAAGCTTAAACACTGAGGCTTTAAAGGGTTTCCTTATAACATTCAAATAAGCACACTCTATCTCAAAAGTCAAAAGCAAAGTCAGATAGTGGTCTAGTTATGCCACATTTTTATTTTTTTTGGTAACTAAGAACTTTATTAGAAAACATTGTCAAGAGGAAAAACCTCAATCAAATCCGAGCAAAAAAAAAACTATGCATGGCTAAAAAACAATGGCAAGATCCCTATATATAACTACAAAGAAGTCAACCTATTGAGTACAATGCAGTTTCATAGATGCAAGTTCTTACAAAGTAAGGAAGACAGATCAATCAGCTTGACATTTGTGCTTTGGGTAGCTTTAATTCTCACTTCAGATTCGATCTGGCCCATGACAGAGTTCCATCTTAGAATGCCCTTGAAAATTCTGTTGTTCTTTTCTTGCTAGATTAAATAGACCTTAGCAGCTAGAGCAAGCCTTCTAAGAGCACTAGGTAAACCTCTCTTTTTTAAATTGGAACAGATCCAAGCAACTTTCTAGAAGTACTAAAGAGTAGGATCAAAAGGGATACAACTCAGCTTAGCAACAATGTTCTAGACTTGCTTAGCACTCAAAAAGAAGATGATCCAAAGATTCCTCAGGCAGGTTACAGAGAGAGCAAATTGGATTTCTATGACAGCCTGGCTATGAAGTTAAATCTCTAGCTCGATCAAGGCTCCCTCTGACAGCCATCCAAAAGGGATAAAACCGTACGTGCCTAGGGATATATCCCGCGAATCAAACCATTATGCCAGGTAATAAGAGGATGGTGAGTGTTCTTCTGTCAGGCGTGTTGGTATCTGTTTGCTTCACCACTTGGTTGGTAAGGGTTTGGAGGTTAAGTGTCTTTGGTTGGAAAGCCTACCTTCTGTTATCTCTGTCCATGCCTTTGATTAGGGTTGGAAATGCTCTTTGTATATTTCTCTATGTTCATCAATGGTAATTGTAATCCTTTCGGCAAAAAAAAAAAAAGTATGACAAGTTTGATATTTAAAGGAAGGGGATCCGTTCCATATTCTGAGTCAGTTGCATTGGGATTAGGCGGAAATTCGGCAGCACCAGCGAGACAGAGGAAAGTCCATGTCCATTATAGATTAAGGAGAGAAAACATGAAATTTAAGCTTTACAAAACAAATGTGGAGCCATGGCTGTAACAGCCTACTTTGTACTGTAAGAAACATTGCGATAAGAAATGAATCATTTTCTCACTTTTGGTGAGAGAGGAGAACGAGCCAATCAAAACAATATATAATTTGTGTACTTTTCTATTTATTTCTCATCAAATTACTTAATCTTAATGAGTGAGTTGGCAATAAATTATAATCTTTTTTTTCTGTTCCAACAACCCCCCAAATTCAAAGAGCGTGGAAGGACTTTGGGCCTTTAGGTCTCATTTTCCCCGAAAAATCATTAGAGAGAGATTTGCAAAGAGGTTGAAAATTCTTGGGCCAATAAATGATGGCCCCACCAGTGACCAAATTTGCGGAAATTCTTGATATTGCCTAAGCTTTTTTGACAGAGACTTGTGGAAATTCTTAATAATGCCAAAAACCCAATTACTGTATCTCTAATCTCTACTTCTTTCCGCATTTTCTCGTCGACACAGATGTGCATATCATGTTAATTACTACTTATTAGATAAAGCTCCTGCAATCTACGTTACAAAGTTACAGTGAACCTTGCCAAACACCTTACGTTGTCAAACAAATAGAGCATCAATAACGATGTCCCCGGCCTGGAGGCTAGAAACTCTGGCGTGGCGTCTAGGTTCAGTTATTTCTAAAATCACTTGACTTGACTTTGAGGACTTACTGGTGGTGTATAATCTCCGATATCGACCGTGGAGGGGCCGAAGCAAGAAATTGATGCAAATTGTAGTGGGCCATCAGAGGTAAGAAGAACGACAACGATCGATGGAGGAAGGGAGGGAGTGAGTTGGCGCAGGGGAAAGGGAAATAACTGAAAGTTACACTCTTGTTGGGTATCCAGAGAGTGCAGGTGAAATTTTACTTTATTAGTACTATCTCTTTTGCTTATCAAAACAAGATTAAATTAAATACAAACAACATAACTAACTCTCTCTTCTTTTTCTCTGAGTTTCAAACAAGAACAAGAACAAAAATAATTATTTTTCGTTCCGTAGAGAAATTCTAAGAGGGGTTGAGCGAGTTAATGAGGTAAACTTCGAGGGGTGTCTAGATATTTAACCCACCCTAATAATGTAGAGAAAAGATGTATTTTCAAGCTTTCCAAATCTGAGCCATGGCTACAAGGACTATTGTGGTTCTTCTCAGAAAAATTGCAGGAAAGATTTTCAAAGGGGTTGAAAATTCTAAGGCTATTAAATGACGTACGGCCCCACCAGCGAGACCAAAAATGTGGAAATTCTCATTTCTGGAAGCTCTATTATTAATAATAATGCCAGCCTCTTTGGAACATTTCTAATTACAAGATCACTTCTATACCGCCTTTTCAAACTAAATTTTGTGGGTTCGGCTGGACAGTCTCAAAATAATACCAGCCTCCTTGGAACATTTCACTTATGCTTTGGTTTGCATAAGTGAAATCTTTATCACTCCTTCTGAAATCCGAAAATTATATAAAATCACTGCCCGGCTGCTTTAGGAGACGGAATGAGAACCGCTTACAATCCACAGCAACCACAACGTGAGGCTGGAACAGAAGTGCAGCCTGTGCTGTATTCTTCAAAGTAACCTGCCACGAGGAAACCCACTTTAAGAGTCAGGGTTCAAACAATGCAATGGTGCATTAAGACTCCAATTTAGAAAAAAAGAACATCTAAATACGAAAGTCGACAACGTAGAACTCACACTCAGAACTCACTCTGAACTTGTTCGGATGTGGCGACAACTCCCAGATCCCCATTACCGCAACATCCTCCACTGGGAACAAGGACTTTAAACCTTGCTTGGATAGCATCGACCTAAACACGGGGCATGGAACTAACTTGAGAGCTTGCAGTCCCTTAATTCAAGGTAGGAAAGGAAAATCCAATAAGATTCCAAATAGGAAATATCATGTAGATAAATTCTCTAACATAACTTTAGAGCTTAGAGAGTGACAAACAGACAGTATTCAATTGAAATTGGGAATGCAAATGGGATAGGATCCTCTTGAATCTCTCAAACGGTCCTATTGAGGTCTTTTGTAGCATTTATTTTTAGTTCAATTCAATGAGTGAAATTGGTCATCATTAAAAGTTGTAGAACATATATCAATCATGCCCTCAATAACATTAATAGAATATCATTCACTATCATTTCAAAATGCATTTATCTTACAAAATAGATATATTGAGAGGAGGGGACGTTGGTAACTTTAGCATGCCACGGTGTTAACCAAGGTGGTTCTATGTGATTTCAAAAAATAGAAGGAATGCAAAGGGGCTGACAATTCGACGTACGGCGACCAATAGAATGGCCCAAAAGTGACAGGATTTGTGGAAATTCTAGATAATTCCAAAGCGTTTTTGACTCACTTGTGAAAATTTATATTTCTGAAAATTCTTAATTGTGACAGCCTCTTTTGGCACATTTCTGGAAATCGCAACATCACCTTCGTCCCACCCTTTCATAAGACTCCAAATGGACGGACGGAGGCTAAACCACAGCATCTCCCAATCCTTAATTCCAACCGCTCATTCCGGGGACACCTATGAAAAGAATATCCAGTGTGAAATCAATTTGGTCAAACATCGATAGGAAGATGAGTTTCTCATATATTTTTGCAAAGCAAATACGATTTTACACTTGAACAATACATTTGACAAAATAGAACACGATTCATATATTTACATGTGTATCCAAGTCCAAGCAAGCTAATTCTTAAAATATTTTTTTGCATACGATTTCTACAAATTGAACTACTCGGGCAGGCCAATGCTTTAGAACTCTGTTAGGACATACAAAATTGATGGTCGAGGGATTTTTGAGAGATAGGGTAAGAAAGTAAAAGTAAAAATCAATGTCCTCCTCTTCAAACCCAAACCCGGCCCGCAGAATTTAATTTATCTTCTTTGGACAATTGTGCACACTAACTTGTACCCAAGACCGCATGTACTAGTATACAAGAGTGTGCCACTATATATTTCCCTCAAATTCTACACGTCCAAACAAAGACTTGCACCAATCGAACATACCCCAATTGAGAACTCAAACCACACAGGCCAACATGAGTCTCCTAACCAAATCTCTGTCTATTTCTCTCCTATCCTTATTTCTCTCTCTCATCCCATTGCGTCAATTCAAAGCTGTTGCCCTGCTTTAGCGACGAAATAAGTTCCTCACAATAGCAAATTTTGTTGTAGTGATTAAGCTTGAAGCTTCTTTATAAAAATGTGTCATGCTATGAACACTTACAGGAAACACAACCAAGGAACAATTAGTGTTGAGGGCCTTTAATTATGTGACAAATGAAATTGGATACTGGCGATTTAGAATTTATTCCAAGTACGAGTCAATTTAACTTCTACTGTTGCCAGGGTGGTAATTTTGTCTAAATAATCCATGAAAAATATGGATTATTTTAGAATTGATATCATATTCTAAAAATTAGTTGGTAAGGTAATAAATGATGTGTAGTGAATATTCCTCATCATGATGTGATCTCCCTAGCTCGGATTATGGAGTGTAACGTTGATCACTTGCCAATCAAGTATCTGGGCTTGCCTTTGGGTGCTAATCCTAAGTGTATCAAAACTTGGGATCCAGTTGTTGCTAGAATGGAAAAGAGGTTGACTGTGTGGCGTAGTAAATATAATTCTTCTGGAGGTAAACTTACTTTACTCAATTCGTCCCTTGGCAGCTTACCCATCTACTTTATGTCTCTTTTCAAGATGCCAATTTCGGTAGCAAAGAGATTAGAGAAAATCCAAAGACAATTTTTTTGGGGCGATACGGTGGACAAGAAAAAGCTTCATTTGGTTAAATGGGAGATGATTGCCAAAAAGAAAGAATATGGTGGGCTAGGAGTGAAGAACTTGATGACTCAAAATCTTGCTCTATTGGCCAAATGGTGGTGGAGGTTCAATAAGGATAATGATTCCCTTTGGGTGAAGGTTATTAAAGATAAATACAATCTGGAGCAAGGCTGTTGTTTACCTCGTTTGCCGGTGTCTGGTGTGGTCACGAATATCTGGAGAGACATATGTTCGGTAGGGGAAACATCTTCAAGTATTGGGACAATTATTCAGGAAGGTTTTAGATGGCAGGTTCATTCCGGACAGGAGATTTCCTTTTGGCACCACACTTGGATGGGGGATACTACTCTTAAGGAGGAGTTCCCACGCCTTTACATGTATTCAGTGCAGAAGGATGAGATGATCAGTGTTGTAAAAGGTGGTAGTGGAGTGGGAAGATGGAATCTGCTATTTAGAAGAACCCTACGTGATTGGGAAAATCAAGATCATGAGGATTTACAACAAAGACTTCAAGCAGTGACCTTGGATCCGTCCAAACGCGATCAGTTGAAGTGGAGTTGGGCTCCTGACGGTTGTTTCTCGGTGCAATCAGTGTATAACAAATGGGAACAGACTAGAAATGCAAGAAATCTGGTCTTCGAAACAATTTGGAAAAATCTCAGCCCCCCCAAGGTGGAGATTTTTGCGTGGATGGCCCTTCAAGATAGAGTAGCTACTAGATCTGTGCTTCAAAGTAGAAACTTGATCCTGGAAGGCAATTCAGTGCTCTGCCCGCTGTGCTCTCTTCAGTTGGAAACGCCCCAACATCTCTTCTTACACTGCCAATTCTCATGGAATGTTTGGTCTTTGATTCTGGATTGGTGGCATATGAATTGGGTGTGTCCTAAATCTCTGGTTGATCTTTTTACTTGGTGGTTTGATAATAGATTTCGAAACTTGGAGAAGCATTTGTGGGAAGCAACTTTCTTTGCCACAATTTGGTCCCTGTGGTTGATGAGGAATGACTATGTGTTCAATAACGCTTCGACAGGAGTAGGGCAAGTAGGCGAGCTGATCAAAACCAGAGTTGCAATGTGGATTAAGGTGAAGTTCGATATTAAGGTATACACTGTGGAGGAGTTTAAGGGCTTTCTGGATGAAATCAGAAAAGTGAATTTGTAATGGGTTTCTGAGGAGTGGATCCATCCAACTCTCTGTTGGATATTCATTTTTTCAGTTCTTATCCCGTTCTTTTCTTTTTCTTTGAACTCGTAAGCGTTTATTTGCTTTCGGTGTTCCCTCTCGATGTAACCCTTTTGAGTTTTATAAAAGTTTCTTTTGCCTAGCAAAAAAAAAATAAATGATGTGTAGCAAATAAAAGGTAAATACTGATCAAAAGCAGAAACAAAAAAAATGAACAAGTGTAATGTAATTGTCACTGGAAACACATAATGAATGTATGTTTTAGCCTCCACCGATACGCCTTATAATGAAACAAATAAAGTCTTAGGACGGTCCATCAATCGGATGAGATCGATCTTAACCACTCCAACAAATATGTCTTGTATCTTCACTCCTCTACTTAATTTGGCCTCGGAAGCCTTCTACTAGATAGTCGATAGATTATAGATTTTTCCCTTTTTAGAGAATGCAAAATCGTGAAAATAAGCTGACACAAAATCTCAAAACTATAAAGATATTAAAACCAGTATTGATTTGTAATTTATACTTCATGCATCAATTCCAATTGAAAATTGAAATATGAAATGGGATATGATCCTCTCTAATATAGAAGGGGGGTGTGTGTGTGTGTGTGATTTCAAAAAATGGTGCTTTTTTTTTTTAATGGAAAAATAGAACATACATTTCAAGCTTTACAAATCTGGGGCCGTGGCCATAAGGACTTTTTGGTAGTGTCTCATATTTGTTCCAAACAAATTCTTGAGATTTTTGCAAAGGGGATGACAATTCGACGGCCACTAATATAATGGTCCACCAGTGACAATATTTGAATAACCCCAAAAAGTTTTTGACTGACTTGTGGAAATTTTTTATTTCTGGAAACTCTAAAAATCATAATGACAGCCTCTTTGGCACATTTTGATAGATCAAAAAGTGAATTTTGCATATATTTTTGCACAGCAAGTACAATTTTACACTTGAGCTGTACATTTCACAAAATAAGACACGATTCATTTGCATGTCTATCCAAGTCCATTAATAAACCTAATTCTTAAAATTAGTTTTGTCATACAACATCTAAAAAATAAACTACTCGGACCAATGCCTTAAGAACTAGGGTAAGGAAGTAAATGCCAAAAGCAATGTCCTCTTCTTCAACCCCACAGAATTTAATTAATTTCACTCAAATTCTACACGTACTGGAAAGAAAGACTTGCAAGTTGCACCAATGAGACAATCAAGTTTGCGAATTAGTAAAAAAAAAAAAAAAGACAATTAGAGTACTGGGTAGATATCACGTGGTTACACTTGGCCGTTCAAGTTCCTTATATAGTTCAAACATAAATGAGAAATCAAACCACACACGAAGATGAGTCTAGTAACCAGATCTCTCTCGATTGATCTCCTAGTCCTAGCCTTATTTCTCTCCCTCATCCCATGTCTTCAAATCAAAGCCCTTGCCCTTGACGCAACAATATCATCACTTAGTCTTTCAAACACTATTAACGTTGCTGGCAACGAGACTGATTTCCATGCATTATTGGCCTTCAAGTCAAATATTTTCCCAGAATATCAACAAGTCTTGAGCTCATGGAATGAATCTCTCCATTTCTGTCATTGGGAAGGTGTACAATGCGGTCGCCGACACGAAAGAGTCACCGCTATAAACCTCACATCAAAAGGTCTAACGGGTTCTCTGTCCCCTTATATTGGGAACCTCAGTTTTCTCCAAGTGCTCCGCCTCTTCAACAACACTTTTATAGGTGAAATTCCAACAGAACTTGGTAATCTTTTCAGGTTAAAGATACTAATTCTGTCGATCAACAATTTCGAAGGAAAAATTCCAACAAACCTATCTCGTTGCTCCAATCTCAGGCACCTAAGTGCAGCAAAAAACAAGCTAGTTGGAGAGTTCCCGAAAGAACTCGGTTACTCAATGCCAAAACTCATATCACTCCACGTTCGTAGTAACAATTTGACTGGAGGGCTTCCTCCATCGATTGGGAATCTTACTTCTCTGGTAAGCTTTGGTGTCGGTTACAATCAGATCGGAGGAAGTATCCCCAATGCTTTGGGTCAATTGAAAAATTTAAGAGAACTTTGGTTGGGTTTCAATCAAATTTCAAGTACCATCCCTCCTTCTTTTTACAACCTCTCGCTGCTAGTTACATTATCAATGCCTCATGATCGACTTTGGGGTAGTCTCCTGCCGTCATTCGGTTTCATGTTCCCTCACCTTGAGGATCTTCAGCTATATGAAAACCAATTTAATGGTTCAATTCCGCTTTCAATATCCAACTGTTCACAGTTGGTAGCACTCGAATTGAGTGACAACAATTTCAGTGGAAGCGTAAGAAATGATTTCGGAAACTTACAAAATCTCGACTGGATAACTCTAGGTCATAACAATTTTAAAGCTAAGGGATCTGATGGACTTGCCTTTCTTAGTTCTTTGACCAATTGTAGCCATTTGAGAGTGGTAGTTATGGAGAATGGCCCATTCGTAGGGGTATTACCGGACTCTGTGGGCAATCTATCAACCTCTATCTCTTACTTGGCACTAGGTCTAAACCAGTTGTACGGATCCATTCCTTCAACAATAGGAAACCTTGTGAATCTTACAACCTTAGCTCTGAATGATAACCTATTCACAGCCCCAATTCCCGCTAGCATAGGTTATCTTCATAAGTTGCGAGTGTTGGACTTTTCAAACAACAATATTACAGGTAAAATTCCAGACTCTATCGGAAATTTGTCATTGCTGATTGATCTTTTCTTTCAGCAAAATAGACTTGAGGGGGCCATACCCTTGAATCTTGGCAACTGTCGAAATTTGTTGTTGTTGACACTATCTGGTAATAACCTTAATGCTAGCATACCAAGAAAACTTTTCACAGTCTCCTCTTTGTCAATTAGATTGGATCTTGCTCGCAACCGTTTGTCTGGATCCTTGCCACTTGAGGTTGGAAACTCCAAAATTTAGCAGAAATTGATATCTCCGAGAATGATTTATCTGGTGAAATTCCTGGGACTCTTGGAAGCTGTAGTAGCCTTGAAAATTTGTATTTGTAGCAGAATTCCTTTCAAGGATCTATTCCTTCAACAATGGAATCATTGCGAGGTATTCAAAATTTGGATCTTTCTCACAACAACTTATCCGGTCAAATTCCGAGCTTTTTAGCGAGATTTGCCCTGAAGAATCTCAATTTGTCCTTCAACAATTTTGAAGGAGAGTTACCAATGAAAGGCGTCTTCACAAATGCAAGTGCAATATCTGTTGTTGGAAATTCTAGGCTTTGTGGTGGCATTCTTGAACTACGACTAGCTCGATGCAGCATGAAAAAATCGAAAAACAGGATGTCACTTTTAGAGACCTTGGCAATCACGATAGCTTTGGTATTCATTGGAGTAACTGCAGTATCATATTTAATCATACGTTTGTTCAAGAAGAAAAGAAAGACCGAACCTAAAGTTTCGTTGTTGGAAGATTCATTCTTAAAAGTCACTTATGGATAGGGGTGGCAAACGGGCGGGTTTGGGTCAAATTGGGTAAGTTGTTAGTGGGTTGGGTCTTTAATGGGTCATTGACCCATTTAGACCCATTAACTATGAGTCTAATTACCCATATCCACCCCGACCCATTTATTTTAAAGCAAACCCGACCCGCCCATTAACCGAATTATATAGATACTAAAATTATGATTGAAAAATTCAAAAAGTAAAAAAAAATTATGATCGAAACTCATAAATTTTTTCAAAAAGAAGAGAATAAGTAATTTTTTTTGTCTTATTGATTTTTTTTTTGTCTTTATTCAAAAAATTATAAGTTTCGATCAATTTTTTTTTTTACTTTTCCGATTCCTCTCATCAAAACAAATTAATAAGTCACAAAAATATCACACAAAACAAAAAAAATGCAAAAAAAATTCGAATAAGGACAAAAAAATAAGTCAATTTTTTAATCCAAACCCTTTGCGGGACTACCATGAGAGAAATTTTTTCACGGCAGAGCACAATTTCACGGGTCCATTCGCGCAATTAATGGATGAGATGTGTTTTCAATTTTGACTGGTCAAAATAATTGCTACCGGTCACAATTGATTTTTAATTCGGACCATTCAAAATATTTTTGGACGTGTTTGATTTAGCACAAAACAATTGAATAAAATAGAGAGATTAAATAAAAGAGAGAGAGAAGGGCTCCTTGGGGGGCGGGGGGAGGGAGAGAGAGAGAGAGAGGGGGGAGAGAGAGAGAGAGAGAGAGAGAGAGAGAGAGAGAGAGAGAGAAAGGCGAGGGAGGGAGAGAGAGAGAGAGAGAGAGAGAGAGAGAGAGAGAGAGAGAGAGTTCCACTTCCCAATTGCAAAAGAGACCAATTAAGAGATGAAATTTGGTGGGTTACTTTCATTGCCTATTGGGTCATTTAAGTTGACCCAATTGATGCCCAATTATGACCCAACTAATAATGGGTTAGCTGGGTTTGAACCCATTCTTACCCAACTAATAAATGGGTTGGGTTGGGTCTATTTTCTAGTTGATGGGTTTGGGTTTGTTAATGGGTCTGGGTTCAATTTGCCACTCCTACTTATGGAGAACTTCTCAAAGCAACTGAGGGTTTCTCTTCAACAAACCTGCTTGGTTTTGGTAGTTTTGGTCATGTGTATAAAGGTATTATTGACAAAAATGGGGAGTTAGTTGTTGCGGTCAAAGTACTTGACCTTCAAACTCATGGTGCTATCAAGAGTTTCATGGCAGAGTGCAAAGCTTTAAGGAATATTCGACACAGAAACTTGGTCTCGATCATAACTTCCTGTTCTAGTGTAGATTTTCAAGGGAATGAGTTTAAAGCTCTAGTTTACGAGTTCATGCCGAATGGAAGTGTAGAGGATTGGTTGCATCCAATTCCAAAGATAAATAATGGGCAGCGTGAGTTCATGGGACTCGATCTTGTTCAAAGAGTAGACATTGCCATTGATGTGGCTTGCGCGCTCAATTATCTTCACCACCAATGCGGAAGGCCGATTATTCATTGCGATTTAAAGCCAAGTAATATCCTTCTTGATAGTGACATGGTTGCCCATGTTGGAGATTTCGGTCTAGCTAGATTCCGTGCGGAGCTCCCAACTCCTAGTGCAAGTAGTTCAACTGCAATGTGGGGAACCATTGGATATGCTGCTCCAGGTTAGAACATGCTCTTTATCTGTTTTCTACTTTAAATCCACCTCTTCTAATCTCAAAATCACTAAATTTCAGCTTTGTGGTGATCTATAAATGGGTGACTTTTATGATGCGTAATTTGTTTTGGTTATCTTAGAACAGATCAAAGTTAATTCTTTTCCGTGACTAAAACAAGAGGGGTTGCACACCTAGGCTCCATTTGTTCTGATGTTTTAATATTTTACGATAAATTTTAAATTTTTATTTTTCGGTATTTGGTTGACAGATAAAAACTATTTTCAAAAGTCGACAAAATAGTGTAGAGGGAGAAAGAGATGGCTTAGATAAGATGGTGGAATTCGATTATGGAAATTGATAAAATAGTATAAAAAGAGAGAGATTGTGTTCTCCTGTTAAGGTAATGGGGTACTTTGGAGAGAGAGAGAGAGAGAGAGAGAGAGAGAGTTCTGTGGGTAAAGTAGAGGGAAAACAATAGGAATTGACTGCGGGAATATCACATGAAAGACGCGAACGGAATCATGAAAACAACTTACAGACAGTTACGTGGTAAGTCATTTTACGCTCATTAATAGAAATTATTTTACACTTGAAAATGTTTTACTTGTTATTCACCAAACACTGGAAAATGGATAAAATATTTTTGGGAAAAACATTTTACGTTGAAACAAACGGAGCCTTAATCTAATAATTGAATGAGTATGCTAAAAATAAGTAGTTGATTGATAAGTTTGGCATAGAAAATAATGTCAGATAGTTAAGAGTGTTGGAAAAATGGAATTTTAACCAAAGAGAATTTGATGGGACCCACACCGCGCGAGGTGGGCCCAAATTCTATTGAGAGATGAATGAAAAATTGCCTCTCAAAGTGGGTTTCAGACCGACAACAGTGCACGGTTGAATGGTCAAAGCTGGGTTGATTACCCAGAGTTATTACCCATGATTGCGTATTCAATTTCAGAAATAATAACTGTATCAGTTTTATTTTAGAATTGAATTGCAGAATCAATTCCCCTATTGATTATTGACTCCTCCATGAATATTTGTATTCATTGTCGTATTGATGTTAGAGGCTCCTCCTTCAGCTATATAAAGGGACCTCTACCTTTGGTGTCAACACATCAAAAACCACACCGAAAATCCAAAGCTCTTCGGCTTCTGCAATATCGTTCTTCCTTTGAGAGAGAGAGTACAAACACAAGTTCATTCGACGGGCAGTCTACGGCGGTGCTCCGGCGACTGAGTGGTAACCGAGTCAACCCTGGGAGACAAACACCGACACAACCTCCAGCACCGGTGAGGCGGCGAATTTGTCTTAAGGGCACCGTTGAACAAAACGGGTCTCGGTTTGCAAATTCTTGATCATTTACAGTTCATGTTCTATTTACTGTAATTTTATGTTCAAGTTATAAATTCCTAAATTTGCAATTTCCAGAAATTAGTGAATTTCATTATTGTTTTCCGCACTATTTTCCTACAAAGAGAAAAGGGGGAACACCCCTTTACATGTTAGTGTAAATGGCCCAGTTACATGTGACAGGACGCACATGATGTAGTGTAAGCAAGTTTTCTATTTCATTTCGTATCATTTTTTATTTCCGTAAAAAAAAAAAATCTTTCGGTTTTAAGTTTGCATTTTACTGATGGCAGAGTATGGTCTCGGAAGTGAGACGTCAGCTAGTGGTGATGTTTATAGTTATGGGATCTTAATGTTGGAGATGGTAACAAGGAGGAGACCTACGGACAAAATATTCGGGGCAGACTTTAATCTTCATAACTTTGCAAAGATTGCCTTCCCCCAACATGTGATGGAGATTGTAGACCCTATGCTTTTAACCGAGGAGAAATATGGCGAACAAATAATGGAATACAATAAGAA
The DNA here is from genome assembly GCA_019656835.1 of Rhododendron ovatum. Classification (NCBI taxonomy): domain Eukaryota; kingdom Viridiplantae; phylum Streptophyta; class Magnoliopsida; order Ericales; family Ericaceae; genus Rhododendron; species Rhododendron ovatum. The sequence goes on along the minus strand of CM033796.1, from coordinate 7,928,443 downwards.
GGAAACTCTTCCATAGTAATACCGCCAAGTATGGAACTCCTCCAACTTGTCATAGGATTTGATTATCTAACCAAAACCAAATATAATATAACTACACGCGAATAATTACCAAGCACCCCCTCGATAAATTATCACACGTGGGTGAAGCTCAATAATCACCCCCTCACCCATGTGGGATGATTTTGCACCCCCTCACCTAGGTGCACCGGAGTGCTCGCATCCTCGCAGGACACGATCCGTGACTCCATCTCTCCCTCTCATGTGGCCGCATACTATAGAGAGAATTCAAACACAAAATCCACAAAGGAAGAGATCCCAACGATGCATCGTCTGGTCTCCATCTCCATTCCTCTGTCTGGAGCTTCCGTGAACATCTCTCAACAACCAGTTGCCGGCCGTCTGCAGATTATTCCATACACAATTTGATTCGGTAACCAACACTCCTGTACATCTCAGGTCATAACTCCTCGTACTCCAGTGCTCTTCCTGTGTGTCTCCGCAACTATTGCTTCACACGTTCACTGTCACAAAAACTCATACTGCTTGTCTAGTACCAAACATCAGCTCCATCTGTTTGTACTCTCTACAAGCATGTATCGGTTGCCCATCTTCATCCTCATGCAGCCCAAATCACAACTGCAACTCCTGATGATAGGTCTTCAAACCTGATTGAACCAGACTGCCTCTGATCACTGTTAATCATCTCCGCAAACCTTCGCTCTAGTAAGTGCCTGTGTCACTACCAACCCGAGTGTATCCTTGCTCACTAGTTTCGCTCATGTTTGCACTGATCAACCTCCGATCCCTGCAAGTCTGTCAATCGTCTTTTCGCCACTTCCAATCGCCTGTGCAACCTCCTCGGGTGACAAAAACGAGCTTTGTGAGCACCTTTTTTTTTTTTTCAAAAATCGAACCCGTGATTTTTCTGGTGACCCTCTTCTTCAACCCCGCTCTGATACCAATTGTTAGGACCGTGAGGGACACCATGCACACAAATCACGCAATGATTTCAGAGAAAAACTCTCTTTGATTATATATTCACACAATATACAATAAAGATGAAAAAACTCTCCGGGAACCACACGCCGGTTCCTCTCCGGGAGGCCACAGACCGGCCCCCCACGCTCGCCTCACCCGCTCCCTCACATTATGTCACACATAAATCTCAAATACGCATCGGTATTTATAGAGTACCAAGCCTTGACCTCCAAGGCTTCCTATTGCCTTATAATTCCTTTTCCTACTCGAACTAGGAAATACAACAAGAAGGAAACTCTTCCATAGTAATACCGCCAAGTATGGAACTCCTCCAACTTGCCATAGGATTTGATTATCTAACCAAAACCAAATATAATACAACTACACGCGAATAATTACCAAGCACCCCCTCGATAAATTATCACACGTGGATGAAGCTCAACAGAACATACATCAATCGTGCCCTCAATAACATTAATAGAATATCATTCACTATCATTTCAAAATGCATTTATCTTACAAAATAGATGTATTGAGAGGAGGGGACGTTGGTAACTTTAGCATGCCACGGTGTTAATCAAGGTGGTTCTATGTGATTTCAAAAAATAGAAGGAATGCAAAGGGGCTGACAATTCGACGTACGGCGACCAATAGAATGGCCCAAAAGTGACAGGATTTGTGGAAATTCTAGATAATTCCAAAGCGTTTTTGACTCACTTGTGAAAAATTTTTATTTCTGAAAATTCTTAATTATGACAGCCTCTTTTGGCACATTTCTGGAAATCGCAACATCACCTTCGTCCCACTCTTTCATAAGACTCCAAATGGACGGACGGAGGCTGAACCACAGCATCTCCCAATCCTTAATTCCAACCGCTCATTCCGGAGACACCTATGAAAAGAATATCCAATGTGAAATCAATTTGGTCAAACATCGATAGGAAAATGAGTTTCTCATATATTTTTGCAAAGCAAATACGAGTTTACACTTGAACAATACATTTGACAAAATAGAACACGATTCATATATTTACATGTGTATTCAAGTCCAAGCAAGCTAATTCTTAAAATATTTTTTTGCATACGATTTCTACAAATTGAACTACTCGGGCAGGCCAATGCTTTAGAACTCTGTTAGGACATACAAAATTGATGGTCGAGGGATTTTTGAGAGATAGGGTAAGGAAGTAAAAGTAAAAATCAATGTCCTCCTCTTCAAACCCAAACCCGGCCCGCAGAATTTAATTTATCTTCTTTGGACAATTGTGCACACTAACTTGTACCCAAGACCACATGTACTAGTATACAAGAGTGTGCCACTATATATTTCCCTCAAATTCTACACGTCCAAACAAAGACTTGCACCAATCGAACATACCCCAATTGAGAACTCAAACCACACAGGCCAACATGAGTCTCCTAACCAAATCTCTGTCTATTTCTCTCCTATCCTTATTTCTCTCTCTCATCCCATTGCGTCAATTCAAAGCTGTTGCCCTGCTTTAGCGACGAAATAAGTTCCTCACAATAGCAAATTTTGTTGTAGTGATTAAGCTTGAAGCTTCTTTATAAAAATGTGTCATGCTATGAACACTTACATGGAACACAACCAAGGAACAATTAGTGTTGAGGGCCTTTATGTCACGTCCTCGATTTTAAACATAATTATAAATGATTTACATAACAAAAATACTCAATATCCGTACGGTACCCAAAAGATCACTGTGTTCTCATTTCCTTAGTTAAACTTCCAAGTTCACAAAGTTTCCAAAATATTACAATATAAGCTCAACGGCCCCAAATCAACATAAGTATCAAATGTCGAAATAGGATTACGGGTTATAATATTCCAAATCAAAAGAATTACAATTTATGTTACAAATACATCTTTCAAAATAAATTTACAAAGATGAATATGTAACTCCTTCGGTTAGCTTTCAAAAATAATGACCACACTCCAAGCACACCAAGCAATGCAAGCTATGGTTCCGGGTTAGCACCTGAAAATAATATAAGGCTTGAGCTACACTAGCCCAGTAGAAAAGTCTACGCAAACTCTATATGCAAATGAGCGAGACGAATGAACGAATGATTAAAGATCACAAGACAACGGAGGAAACATAATTTTCATAAACAAGTGTCCTAAAATCTCCAATTTTTCTTTTATTCAACCCATAAATCATACCTGTTCACTTCGTGTCTCAACATGTCGTGTCGTTTATGTGTCTGAGCCGAAGCTCCTGCCGGGCTAATTTTGGGACCCCGATATCCCCTGCCAAGCACCCACCTTGAAGGTTAGGCTTTGAAGAATTATTTTGAGCATTAGCTCCTGCCAGGCTAATTATGGGACCCTGATATCCCCTGCCAGGCACCCACCCGTCGATGGGCCCTGAATGTTCGCGCGTCATTTACAAGTTCAAATGTATCGTTCGTACAAATGTCGTGTAAGAAGCCCATACTTATCATGTCATAGTTCCACTTATTTGAACGAATTCCTTAAATATTTCCCATTGATCAAAGAACACGCATGATTGCCCAATATTCTTATTATATATGATAAAATAATCATAATAACTCATTGAAATGGCATAAGGCTTTGGAAAGGTGGAATTGCAACGACACAGGAAAGTTGAACATTTTACTAGTGGCCTACCGGTAGGGAATGGAGGACTACCGGTACAAACCGGAAACAGAAGAAGCAAACTTTTGGTCCACAAGAATTCTACCGGTAGGAAAGAAATGGTACCGGTAGGAAATGGAAAAAATTTCTGAGATTCTACCGGTAGGGATAAAGTCCTACCGGTACAAAAACTGATCAGAAAGGCCACCATTTATGCACGAAGAAAATTTAAGACAGTCTACCGGTAGGAGAAAAATTATACCGGTAGGAAGCTAATTTTCTAACAACGCAACAACGTTCTACCGGTAGAAAGGACGGGCCTACCGGTAGGAATCCGGAATTTGGCGATTTTTCATCAGATAACAGATTTTGATCCAGACCAAACAACAACCAATACCAGCTCAAACAAAACATGAAAATACTCAAATAAGGCATAAGAGAACCCAAATAACATATAGAGAGAGGTAGAATTTCCTACCTCAAGTATCCAAACCGAAATCAAGGAGATTGTGCAAACCCTAGCTTCCGGAGTCCAAATCAAGCAACAATACACCGAACCAAGCTTTGTCCAACGCGATACAAACTCGAATATACTAGTAAACGATGAAGTTAAGCTTGATTGTTGTGAGTTTTGAGTGATTGGGTGAGAGAGTGAGAGAGATCGAGAGAGAGCCGGAAGAGATGAAAAGAAAATAGGAAAAAGTAAAAAAATCACCCAGGAGATATACACGACTCACATATGCACAATTACACTAGCACCCAATGTTTTCAACTTCTCGCACTTTGACCCCCAACTACAATATTCTTATTAATCCACCACTTTTCCATTTATAAAACAATAAAATTATAAAATAAATTTACAGGTCTCTACACTTTAATTATGTGACAAATGAAATTGGGTACTGGCGATTTAGAATTTATTCCAAGTACGAGTCAATTTAACTTCTACTGTTGCCAGGGTGGTAATTTTGTCTAAATAATCCATGAAAAATATGGATTATTTTAGAATTGATATCATATTCGAAAAATTAGTTGGTAAGGTAATAAATGATGTGTGGCAAATAAAAGGTAAATACTGATCAAAAGCAGAAACAAAAAAAAATGAACAAGTGTAATGTAATTGTCACTGGAAACACATAATGAATGTATGTTTTAGCCTCCACCGATACGCCTTATAATGAAACAAATAAAGTCTTAGGACGGTCCATCAATCGGATGATCGAGATCGATCTTAACCACTCCAACAAATATGTCTTGTATCTTCACTCCTCTACTTAATTTGGCCTCGGAAGCTTTCTACTAGATAGTCGATAGATTATAGATTTTTCCCTTTTTAGAGAATGCAAAATCGTGAAAATAAGCTGACACAAAATCTCAAAACTATAAAGATATTAAAACCAGTATTGATTTGTAATTTATACTTCATGCATCAATTCCAATTGAAAATTGAAATATGAAATGGGATATGATCCTCTCTAATATATAAGGGGTGTGTGTGTTTGTGATTTCAAAAAATGGTGCTTTTTTTTTTTAATGGAAAAATAGATCATACATTTCAAGCTTTACAAATCTGGGGCCATGGCCATAAGGACTTTTTGATAGTATCTCATATTTGTTCCAAACAAATTCTTGAGATTTTTGCAAAGGGGATGACAATTCGATGGCCACTAATATAATGGTCCATCAGTGACAATATTTGAATAACCCCAAAAAGTTTTTGACTGACTTGTGGAAATTTTTTATTTCTGGAAACTCTAAAAATCATAATGACAGCCTCTTTGGCACATTTTGATAGATCAAAAAGTGAATTTTGCATATATTTTTGCACAGCAAGTACAATTTTACACTTGAGCTGTACATTTCACAAAATAAGACACGATTCATTTGCATGTCTAGCCAAGTCCATTAATAAACCTAATTCTTAAAATTAGTTTTGTCATACAACATCTAAAAAATAAACTACTCGGACCAATGCCTTAAGAACTAGGGTAAGGAAGTAAATGCCAAAAGCAATGTCCTCTTCTTCAACCCCATAGAATTTAATTAATTTCACTCAAATTCTACACGTACTGGAAAGAAAGACTTGCAAGTTGCACCAATGAGACAATCAAGTTTGCGAATTAGCAAAAAAAAAAAAAAAAAAGACAATTAGAGTACTGGGTAGATATCACGTGGTTACACTTGGCCGTTCAAGTTCCTTATATAGTTCAAAAATAAATGAGAAATCAAACCACACACGAAGATGAGTCTAGTAACCAGATCTCTCTCGATTGATCTCCTAGTCCTAGCCTTATTTCTCTCCCTCATCCCATGTCTTCAAATCAAAGCCCTTGCCCTTGACACAACAATATCATCCCTTAGTCTTTCGAACACTATTAACGTTGCTGGCTACGAGACTGATTTCCATGCATTATTGGCCTTCAAGTCAAATATTTTCCCAGAATATCAACAAGTCTTGAGCTCATGGAATGAATCTCTCCATTTCTGTCATTGGGAAGGTGTACAATGCGGTCGCCGACATGAAAGAGTCACCGCTATAAACCTCACATCAAAAGGTCTAACGGGTTCTCTGTCCCCTTATATTGGGAACCTCAGTTTTCTCCAAGTGCTCCGCCTCTTTAACAACACTTTTATAGGTGAAATTCCAACAGAACTTGGTAATCTTTTCAGGTTAAAGATACTAATTCTGTCGATCAACAATTTCGAAGGAAAAATTCCAACAAACCTATCTCGTTGCTCCAATCTCAGGCACCTAAGTGCAGCAAAAAACAAGCTAGTTGGAGAGTTCCCCAAAGAACTCGGTTACTCAATGCCGAAACTCATATCACTCCACGTTCGTAGTAACCATTTGACTGGAGGGCTTCCTCCATCGATTGGGAATCTTACTTCTCTGGTAAGCTTTGGTGTCGCTTACAATCAGATCGGAGGAAGTATCCCCAATGCTTTGGGTCAATTGAAAAATTTAAGAGAACTTTGGTTGGGTTTCAATCAAATTTCAGGTACCATCCCTCCTTCTTTTTACAACCTCTCACTGCTAGTTACATTATCAATGCCTCATGATCGACTTTGGGGTAGTCTCCTGCCGTCATTCGGTTTCATATTCCCTCACCTTGAGGATCTTCAGCTATATGAAAACCAATTTAATGGTTCAATTCCGCTTTCAATATCCAACTGTTCACAGTTGGTACGTAGCACTCGAATTGAATGGCAACAATTTCAGTGAAAGCGTGAGAAATGATTTCGGAAACTTACAAAATCTCGACTGGATAACTCTAGGTCATAACAATTTTAAAGCTAAGGGATCTGATGGACTTGCCTTTCTTAGTTCTTTGACCAATTGTAGCCATTTGAGAGTGGTAGTTATGGAGAATGGCCCATTCGTAGGGGTATTACCGGACTCTGTGGGCAATCTATCAACCTCTGTCTCTTACTTGGCACTAGGTCTAAACCAGTTGTACGGATCCATTCCTTCAACAATAGGAAACCTTGTGAATCTTACAACCTTAGCTCTGAATGATAACCTATTCACAGCCCCAATTCCCGCTAGCGTAGGTTATCTTCATAAGTTGCGAGTGTTAGACTTTTCAAACAACAATATTACAGGTAAAATTCCAGACTCTATAGGAAATTTGTCATTGCTGATTGATCTTTTCTTTCAGCAAAATAGACTTGTGGGGGCCATACCCTTGAATCTTGGCAACTGTCGAAATTTGTTGTTGTTGACACTATCTGGTAATAACCTTAATGCTAGCATACCAAGAAAACTTTTCACAGTCTCCTCTTTGTCAATTAGATTGGATCTTGCTCGCAACCGTTTGTCTGGATCCTTGCCACTTGAGGTTGGAAACCTCCAAAATTTAGCAGAAATTGATATCTCCGAGAATGATTTATTTGGTGAAATTCCTGGGACTCTTGGAAGCTGTAGTAGCCTTGAAAATTTGTATTTGCAGCAGAATTCCTTTCAAGGATCTATTCCTTCAACAATGGAATCATTGCGAGGTATTCAAAATTTGGATCTTTCTCACAACAACTTATCCAGTCAAATTCTGAGCTTTTTAGCGAGATTTGCCCTGAAGAATCTCAATTTGTCCTTCAACAATTTTGAAGGAGAGTTACCAATGAAAGGCGTCTTCACAAATGCAAGTACAATATCTGTTGTTGGAAATTCTAGGCTTTGTGGTGGCATTCTTGAACTACGACTAGCTCGATGCAGCATGAAAAAATCGAAAAACAGGATGTCACTTTTAGTGACCTTGGCAATCACGATAGCTTCGGTATTCATTGGAGTAACTGCAGTATCATATTTAATCATACGTTTGTTCAAGAAGAAAAGAAAGACCGAACCTAAAGTTTCGTTGTTGGAAGATTCATTCTTAAATGTCACTTATGGAGAACTTCTCAAAGCAACTGAGGGTTTCTCTTCAACAAACCTGCTTGGTTTTGGTAGTTTTGGTCATGTGTATAAAGGTATTATTGACAAAAATGGGGAGTTAGTTGTTGCGGTTAAAGTACTTGACCTTCAAACTCGTGGTGCTATCAAGAGTTTCATGGCAGAGTGCGAAGCTTTAAGGAATATTCGACACAGAAACTTGGTCTCGATCATAACTTCCTGTTCTAGTGTAGATTTTCAAGGGAATGAGTTTAAAGCTCTAGTTTACGAATTCATGCCGAATGGAAGTGTAGAGGATTGGTTGCATCCAATTCCAAAGATAAATAATGGGCAGCGTGAGTTCATGGGACTCGATCTTGTTCAAAGAGTAGACATTGCCATTGATGTGGCTTGCGCACTCGATTATCTTCACCACCAATGCGGAAGGCCGATTATTCATTGCGATTTAAAGCCAAGTAATATCCTTCTTGATAGTGACATGGTTGCCCATGTTGGAGATTTCGGTCTAGCTAGATTCCGTGCGGAGCTCCCAACTCCTAGTGCAAGTAGTTCAACTGCAATGTGGGGAACCATTGGATATGCTGCTCCAGGTTAGAACATGCTCTTTATCTGTTTTCTACTTTAAATCCACCTCTTCTAATTTCAAAATCACTAAATTTCAGCTTTGTGGTGATCTATAAATGGGTGACTTTTATGATGCGTAATTTGTTTTCGTTATCTTAGAACAGATCAAAGTTAATTCTTTTCCGTGACTAAAACAAGAGGGGTTGCACACCTAGGCTCCGTTTGTTTCGATGTAAAATGTTTTACGATAAATTTTAAATTTTTATTTTTCGGTATTTGGTTGACAGATAAAAAATATTTTCAAAAGTCGACGAAATAGTGTAGAGGGAGAAAGAGATGGCTTAGATAAGATGGTGGAATTCGATTATGGAAATTGATAAAATAGTATAAAAAGAGAGAGATTGTGTTCTCCTGCTAAGGTAATGGGGTACCTTGGAGAGAGAGAGAGAGAGAGAGAGAGAGTGAGAGAGAGAGTGTGTGTGTGTGTGTGTGTGTGTTCTGTGGGTAAAGTAGAGGGAAAACAATAGGAATTGACTGCGGGAATATCACATGAAAAACGCGAAAGGAATCATGAAAACAACTTACAGACAGTTACGTGGTAAGTCATTTTACGCTCATTAATAGAAATTATTTTACACTTGAAAATGTTTTACTTGTTATTCACCAAACACTGGAAAATGGATAAAATATTTTTGGGAGAAACATTTTACGTTGAAACAAACGGAGCCTTAATCTAATAATTGAATGAGGATGCTAAAAATAAGTAGTTGATTGATAAGTTTGGCATAGAAAATAATGTCAGATAGTTAAGAGTGTTGGAAAAATAGAATTTTAACCAAAGAGAATTTGGTGGGACCCACACCGCGCGAGGTGGGCCCGGTTGAATGGTCAAAGCTGGGTTGATTACCCAGAGTTATTACCCATGATTGCATATTCAATTTCAGAAATAATAACTGTATCAGTTTTATTTTAGAATTGAATTGCAGAATCAATTCCCCTATTGATTATTGGCTCCTCCATGAATATTCGTATTCATTGTCGTATTGATGGTAGAGGCTCCTCCTTCAGCTATATAAAGGGACCTCTACCTTTGGTTTCAACACACCAAAAACCACACCGAAAATCCAAAGCTCTTCGGCTTCTGCAATATCGTTCTTCCTTTGAGAGAGAGAGTACAAACACAAGTTCGTTCGACGGGCAGTCTATGGCGGTGCTCCGGCGGCTGAGTGGTAACCGAGTCAACCCTGGGAGACAAACACCGACACAACCTCCAGCACCGGTGAGGCGGCGAATTTGTCTTAAGGACACCGTTGAACAAAACGGGTCTCGGTTTGCAAATTCTTGATCATTTACAGTTCATGTTATATTTACTGTAATTTTATGTTCAAGTTATAAATCCCTAAATTTGTAATTTCCAGAAATTACTGAGTTTCATTATTATTTTCCGCACTATTTTCCTACAAAGAGAAAAGGGGGAACACCCCTTTACATGTTAGTGTAAATGGCCCAGTTACATGTGACAGGACGCACATGATGTAATGTAAGCAAGTTTTCTATTTCATTTCGTATCATTTTTTATTTCCGTAAAAAAAAAAATCTTTCGGTTTTAAGTTTGCATTTTACTAATGGCAGAGTATGGTCTCGGAAGTCGGAAGTGAGACGTCAGCTAGTGGAGATGTTTATAGTTATGGGATCTTAATGTTGGAGATGGTAACAAGGAGGAGACCTACGGACAAAATATTCGGGGCAGACTTTAATCTTCATAACTTTGCAAAGATTGCCTTCCCCCAACATGTGATGGAGATTGTAGACCCTATGCTTTTAACCGAGGAGAAACATGGCGAACAAATAATGGAATATCTGATCCCCATCGTAAAGATAGGACTGGCATGCTCCGCAGAGTCCCCTAAAGACCGAATGAGTATAGATATTGCACTCCATGAGCTTCATCTGGTCAAGAAGAATATTTTGAAGGTTAGCAAATGAAGATGATCATAGTCAGTAATTTGTTAATTTGCCCTTCTATGGTATTGAACCTTCTCCTTATATCTGAGTGTGACTTTAATCCTCCAAGGTTTTATCTTTGCTAGGTCGACATGGATAGCTAGACAACGTTGGAAGCAAGCAGAAATTCAATCACCTTGGCAATGCCCACCATCCCCCTGCAGCTAGTAAGTATTTATGCAACAAGAATCAAGTCGTTTAATGGTGATTTGAATGTCAAATAATGCTTTCATCTTCAACTGCAAGAATCATATGTTGGGACAATTGTTGGAAAAATACGGTAATAACAGAAAATTCCAGAGAACAATTCCATTGATAATTCAAAGTTACAGAATACATAACAAATAACAGATTATGAAACGAGATACAAACAGATTGAAAGAAAATCAAACCGAGTCCTGTGTGATACCACAGTCTCCTTAAGAAAGATTCGCCGCCTACCGTCGGTGTTGTAGGTTCGTGTTCGGCGTCTTCCTCCCAGGGTTGGCTCGGCTAAACCGCAAGCCGTCGGAACACCGTCGTCGACCGCCTTGGCGAACTGACTACCGTCTGCCTTTCTCTCTCAAAATGAATTTCTGAATATGAAGGAGGATTATGGAATTGCTTGTGTCTACTCCAAACCGGAAGCCTCCTTTATATAGAGCTGAGGAGGAAGGAGGGGTGAATGCAGCCATTAATCGCTGAAATGAATTCAGCCATTATGCTGCCATCAAATGCGTCGGTTACAAGAATAAATCAGCCATCAAATGCTGAATAATTCATCATCATGGCCATCATGGGGAGGGGTTACGGGAGTTACAAAATCCCTCACATCAATACGTCTATTGAATATGGGGCGTCCAGATACAACGAACCCGGGACTGGTTGCCTCGGAAGACCCTCCAAAATCCCGGTTTCATTCACCCGAAATTCGGTAAATTTCCAACAACAATCGACATCACCAGTATTTCATAAGTTTCTAAGTATGTCTACGACTTCTCTCAGCCTTGTCTAAGCTGAGCAAATAGTTTGCCGTGCCGGGATACTTGAAGCTTCTTTATAGAAATGAATGCTATGACCACGCACAAGAAAATCTATGAAAGAAAATTTGCATATTATTCTCCATCATATTGTTGGGTAGTGGCTATGTAGAACTACTCAAACTAAATTTATCTTCTACCGTTGCAAGTTCTCCGACCCAAGTTTAGACGAATTCCCTTTTTGGAGAACAAGTTTTGATGACATTAAAAGTCCTATACACCCATCCAGTAGAATAATCTCTCAAATCCTGCCTAGAGGTTACAATTGCACAAGGCTCCCACTTGTGACATGCAGTTTCTGGTGAAGGGTTAGATGTACGTAGTCTTACCTCCCCGCTAGCAGAGGCTATATTCGCAACTGGGACCCTTAATTACTATGTCATATTGGAGCACCCTTACCGTTGTGCCCGGGCAAGCACCGGGTCATAGGCTCGTGCTTATGAAGATGCAGTAATATAAATCAAATAATTCTTGCATTTTCAGGTTTTGGGCTTTTGGCTATTATGATGTATCCAACCTTTGGTTGGTTTCTCCTTCCTCTTTCCCTTCCCCAACATTTTGTTTTTAATTAATAAAATGTTTTCTTTGCAAAATAACTAGCGGTAAAACAGAGTATATGATGTGCAAATTTAGTGGTACCAGTAGTGTGCATGAAGAAATAGTAATGATCCAAGACCAGGAGATACCAAAGAGTGACCATTTTAGGTATTTAGAGTCAATTATTAGTAAGGATGGAGAGATTGTCGATGATGTGACCCATAGAATCCAAGTGAGGTGGCTCAAGTGGAGGAGCGCTACTGGTGTACTATATGACAAGAGGGTACCCACAAAATTAAAGAAAAAGTTCTATAGAACTAGAACTATCAAAGACTAGTGATACTTAACGGGACAAAATGTTGTTCAATTAAGAAACAAACAGGTGAGCAAGATGAGTGTAGCGAAAATGAGAATGTTGTGCATGTGTGATAAGACTAAACGAGATATGATTAGAAATAAAACGGTTCGTGAGTTGGTAGGTGCAACACCTATAGTGGAGAAGTTGAGAGAAAATAGGCTAAGGTGGTTTGGGTATGTCTACCGTACACCTGGAAATGCAGTAGTTAAGAGAGCGAATAGGATAGCTTTGAGAAGAGAAGATCTAAATTGACATTAGATATTGTTGTGCACAAAGATATGAGTCTATTGGGATTGAGTGAACAAATAGCCCTTAACAGAGCTCAATGGAGAAAAATGATTCATGTAGCCGACCCCAATTGATTGGGACATAAGGCTAAGTTCGATTTGGTTTGGTAATCTGGTGGTTTAATATGCACGCACGAAAATTGACCATAGTCTATCAATGTCGCTCTTTATTTTGGCATGCATTTCCATGACAAAAACCTCAATAATCGTAGAATACTCACAGGTAAAGGGAAAAGTTGAACAACTCTGTTGATCACCATAATCAACCCTGAAAAGCAGTCTTTCCAAAGCTTAATAGCATTAAAAGCGTACGGGTTACCCCTCGTAATTTGCTTCCCAGGAAGCAAGGCAATAATTGTGGCTCCTTTGAAAGGGAAAATCCATGAATTGAAAAGATAAAACAATTAGAGGCTCAAGTACGGAAAGAACAAACTACTACTAAATAACTTTCAGAACGAGACATTCGCCAGAAAACAGTTCAAGAGATGAAATTGGAAAAAAGTACACACACAGATCTTTTTTTTTTTTGATCGAAGTACACACACAGATCGAACAAGCAGAATAGAGAACACAGAACTAGTCAAGTACGAATTTGCATAAAATCAACAGGGGCAGCTACAGACTTCTCGACTTGGCCTGGGGGCAAAGGATTTCATTGTTGACCTCGGGAGAAGCGTTAGGAAATATTGAAGGCGGATTACGAAATATAAGGGGTTCATATCAAGTAAGCTCTTGTGCACAACCTTGGTACATGGAAATATTATATATTACGAGAAACAGTGAAGACTACTCTTGCCAAGTAGCACGCCCTTAGAAATTAATAGACGAAAAATATTTATTGACGGACAAAAACTAGAACTAATTAAGGAAAGCCAAATTAATGATGATACAAAATCGTTAAAATAAGATTATACAAATTCTGAGAACTACTGAATCGGTAGTCTGATATATTAGAGCCGGTATCAATTCCAATTGAAATTGGGAATGCAAACGGGATATGATCCTCTCGAATGTCTCAAACAGTCCTATATATTGAGGTTTTTTTGAGCATTTTTTTTTTTAGTTCAATTCAATGAGTGAAATATGTCATCATTTAAAGCTGCTGCAGAACATCATCATGCCCTCAATTACATTGATAGAAGACTATCGATCATTCACTATCATTTCGAAAATGCATTTATCTTACAAAATGGATATATTGAGAGAAGCGGACGTTGATAACTTTAACATGCCACGGTGTTAATTAATCAAGGAGGGTCTGCGTGATTTCAGAAAGTAGATGGAATGCAAAATGGTTGGCAATTCGACGTACGGCGACTAATAGAATGGCCCACAAGTGACAGGAGTTGTGCAAATGGTAGATAATCCCAAAGCGGTTTTGACTCACTGGCGGAAATTTTTGATTCTAAAAATTTTCTGAAAATTGCAAGATCACCTTTGTCCCACCCTTTCATGGGACTCCAAATGGGCAGCCGGAGGCTGTACCACGGCATCTCCCAATCCATAATTCCAACTGCTCATTTCGTTGACACCTATGAAAAGAATATTTAGTGTCAAATCAATTTTATATCATGGACAACAATCATTATGTCACAACCCAACCATGTCTATTATGTACAAAACCCGAATTTGCATTATAATATTTTCACGCGCTTAGATAGTTAAATATGTGAAATCAAACTTAATTAACTTTATTTTGACTGTACACCAATGAAAAACTCCAATTGCAATTTTGTCCATTCTCTTTTGTTCACTTTTTAACCACAACACTAATGAAGTGATATACGTCACATATGATCGATAAAAAAAAAATTGATACGACTGAATAACACATGTTAGAGCTCAAGTGCAACAATCATGAAGGTTGAACGATGGAGGCCAACATCAATAAACACAACAACAAAAATTGGTTCTGGCGAGCTTAGCTAATGGGCGCACACAAGAACTCCAATAGCAGATCGTTAAGGTTTGCGATGGTGACATAATTAAAACGTTGGGGTGACAGCAAAATTAAGAACCAACCGAAACCTAATTTAATAGAACCAATAAAAACTGGGAGCCATGACCATTAACCACCGCTGGAATCTCTCTGTAAGCCTCACCATGAAATCTAGGGTGCTTAGTTTGAGGGCATGTATTGTGCTAAATGATCCCTACTAAATTATTTGAGATACAATTAAGTAGTTCGTCAAATATATTGAACATTTGGCTATAATTTGTAGTAATCTTGTTGTATGGTGGGGCGCGCGGATGACAATAAGAGCAAATTGAATCATGGTCCTTTCGATAAATTCTCATTCCGTAGTTGTATGATTGTCCAATTATACCCTTGTTATTTTATTTTTTGATATGTATGCATGGTACATCCATGTTATAAATGTCTCGCACTTATGACAAAATTTATCATGAAGTTATTAGAAACTGTTTTATCTTTATCCTAAATTTACCAAAAGATATATAGACTTATGTAACTTGGTAACATATATGAATTTACCAAAAACTTCAGTAAAAAACACCATAATTTTTTTTTCGATTCTATCCCTTGTCAGTTGTCAATATGATAAATTCAAAACTCGAGTTTTAAGGAGTATTGATATTTCATTTTGGTTTTGTCTTTTTCCTCGATTTTTAGAAAAAAGCTCGGCTTCATATTTTTAATTTTTGATAAACAAAACTATTAGTTTTTTGTCAAAAGTTTTAAGAGCTATCATTCGTCTCACAAAAGGTATCAAAAAAGTATTAAAAAATGAACTCAAGTTTAAAAATTCAAATAAGACGACACTAAACACACACACACACAAAAAAAAACTGTCGTTTGAAACTTTTTCCGTCTTTGATGAACTTTTGGTTGTAAGTTTTTACCTTTTAGACTAGTTTCGTCTAGACGAAACATTTGTCGGAAATGTATATAAAAAAAAATTCCCGAAAAAGACGAAGGAAAAATATACCAAAACAGTAACTTAGGAAGTGTCTTATGGACTGCTAATTTGCAAAATTCATTCTACCCGTCTCATTGGTGCAACTTGCAAGTCTTTATTAATTAATATTTTGCTGAGTAAGTAATTATAGTGGTACGCGTTGAAGTTGAGTGGAATATATAGTAGCAGACATGTATATTACTAGTAAATTTGAAAATGGGGTAAGTGCGTAAAGTTATATCGATCGATTGGCAATTTGTTTATCCTCTCTAAAAGTGGGTGAACATTATCTTTCCTTTTATTGATTGAAATGGCATAGGTTTCACCTATGCAATACACTTTTTGATAAATATGACATCACTTTTAAAAAAGGTGAACAAAATTAAATTCTCTGTTTCTGTATCCTAGCTCACTTATGTATTCCAGTGCAATTTCGTTCACTTTCCTTAAAAGAGGGTAAATATTACCCCCTCTCTTGTTAGTTGCCCGTCAAAAAATACTTTGGAGTTTCCGAATGTAATAAATTTCCACAAGTCAGTCAAAAAGGGTTTGGATTTTCCACACACAACAATTTCCACAAGCCCGTTCCACAAGTCAGTACAAAAGGGTTTGAATTTTCCACACATAACAATTTCCACAAGCCTGTTCCACAAGTCAGTAAAAAAGGGTTTGAATTTTCCACACATAACAATTTCCACAAGCCCGTTCCACAAGTCAGTAAAAGAGGGTTTGGATTTTCACAAGCCCGTTCCACACATAACAATTTCCACAAGCCCATTGAAAACGCTTTGGTTATAATATATCAAGAATTTTCACAAATTTGGTCACTAGTGAAACCATGATATTAGGCTCAATTTTGATGACATGAATAAAAAAATCAAGAATGGCAGGTAAAGTCCACTTATACCTCCTATGTTTTGATCTATGGGCGGATACAATCTCTGAGGTTCAATTTCGTACTTGTGAAAACATGCAGATACATCCAATTCCGTCCATTTTCATGATGGTGTGTCTTACATGTACACCTCTTCAATCTAGCCACAATTTAATCTAGTCGTTCATTACGTATTAAAGAAAGAATAAAAAGCATCTCTATAAAAAAATTATTTCGATCAGACATCAATAACTCAGCATCTCCGAATTTTGTTTACGCTCCTTAAAAGAGGGTGAACATTGTCTTCCCTCTTATTAGTTGAAATGGTATAGGTTTCACCTATGTAATATACTTTTTAATAAGCATGATATCACTTTTAAAGAGGGTGAACAAAATTAAATTCTATGTTTCTGTATCCTATCTCACTTATGTATTCCAGTGTAATTTTGTTCACCCTCCTTAAAAGAGTGTAAATATTATCCTTCCTCTTATTAGTTGCCCGTCAAAAAACGCTTTGGAGTTTCCGAATGTAATAAATTTCCACAAGTCAGTCAAAAAGGGTTTGGATTTTCCACACATAACAATTTCCACAAGCCCGTTCCACAAGTCAAAAAGGGTTTGGATTTTCCACACATAACAATTTCCACAAGCCCGTTCCACAAGTCAATAAAAAAATTATGTCAATCAGACATCAATAACTCAGTGTCAGTGATCTTATATATTTGTTAAATCAAAATGTAATTTTAAATTCGAAAATTTACTTCGTCATAAGTTCCATTCACCCAAAGAAACTATGTCCCTCCCCGTTTTACGTCGCCCGTGCTAGTCACTGGTAGAATTGGTCTTTCATTCGTTCGAGGTGAGAGTAACTTAGCCTGAACACCCTGAGTTATAAAAAAACGAAATGTCATAGTAACACATGAATACTTGCGCTTATGTGATCGATATAATCGAAATCTCAAAGCAAACAACGTATTTCAAAGTACAATCTCGTGGCTGAAGATGCAAGTGTCATGTTACAGATAGTTTCGGGGACAAAAGACTGGGTGTCTAACTTGTCCAGCGATGACATACATAAAAGATGATCGATAGATCTTTTCTTTTTTCGCAATTAGTTAGAGAATATATAGTTACACATTTATATGACAACAAGATGTATATTAATTAACTGGACAATTAATTAGTTACTTTTGTTAAAATTAATTACCAAGTACACAACACAAAATTTGAGCAATTAATAACGGAAAAGACTACAATATATACTTCTTATTTAGGTGTTTATCATATGCACCCTTAAAATATTATGATTCATAAAGAAAATGCTATAAACTATATAAAAAAAAAGGGACAAAATCCTAATTTGCGCAAAACCGGCCTCGCTCGTCCGGACCAAGATTTCTCTAGTCCGGACCAGACTTGCTGGGACCACACTGGAAATTCCCTCTTCACTCGTCCGGACGGACCTGACTTCCGTCTGGTCAAATTTGGCTGCAACTGAATTCAAGGCAAAAATCTCCTCAGGTGGGTTTGGTCTCTCTGCTTAATCGAAGTGTGTGTGTCACGACCCAATCCAAAAACACATGGGTCATGATCGCCAATGAGGTTAACTAACCAATGCTTGGCATTTTGTTCATGAGATTGTATGTCCACTGTATAAAGCATTCTTTTCGTGTCTTGTGTGCAAGGTACTTTGCTTTCCATTTGCATACCTTCTAACCGCACACTCGAGAGTTCATAATGCACCTTGTTTCGAGTGATTTCATTTGTGAGTGCATGACACGGTGAGAATTCAAGTCGAAGCTCGGTTTAGAAAGAACGGTTGGTTATTGTTCGTATGAGATTGAGGCCTGTATTCACACACGCTAAGCTTCAGTGCCACAGTTTATTTCTTGAATTGTTAGCGCTTGGAACTATGCTTGAATTGTTACCCCTTTTCGATCCAAAAAGTCAATTAGTTTAGTCAAGATCAAGTTTCGAGAGAAACCTTTCTCTTTCAAAACTTCCGGAAGCATACCGTAGGAAGTTACTCCGCCTGACGTACTCATTCTTTTCGTAGTCGTCACTACCGCCAAGAAGAAAGGTAGGATCCCTAGCCTACTTACTCTATGTATAGTATGGAATCGCATGTTGAAAGTAGAATGTCCGTAAGTTCAAAGTATAACTTTTTTAATCGTTTTCTCTAAAGTAGATAAAGTTATCTATCATTTATAACATTTGAAATGAATGATAGTTAACAAACTTATTTTCGCTAATGGAAGTTTGAGCATGTTGGAATAATCGAATTTTAACTTCGAATAAACATATGTTGTTTAGAATTTCTCATAAAGTTAGAAAGAACGGTTTTCGAAAGATAAGATTTTATCATTGATTAAAAGTATTTGTACCTTGATCTTTGAATGGTTATGAGCATGTTGTATGAATTGTTTGCATTACATGTTTGTGATAAAAGCATAAGTGATTTTCACTACAAGGGTGTCCGTACATGTGGCGTTATGCTTTAAGTAGTATTTGAGCATGAATAGTAATATTGAGTTGGATGGTCTTATTAGTTTAATTTCAAGATTTCAATGAATGATTTATGTTTACTTTTGTGATAAGTCCTACCGCGGAGTCTATATATAAAAACGTGACACGAAATTCGAGAAAGTTAGAAACATGATACCTAAGGTGTGGTTAATGAAAAAGCGTGTTTGAAAATGGTAAAATATTTTGGAAACTGTAATGTGGCCGGACGTGGTAGCCCATTGTGTGGTGTGAGTTTTGTGTGTGTTCCAATGGAAATTCGGAATAGCGGAACCATTGTGAGATTGTGTGCGTTCCTATGGGAACCCGGAGCAGCGGAACGATGGTGAGGTATGGCTTGGTTATCCGTGGAGAGGAGCCAATGCAAATTGTGTGCCAATGGGAACCCGGCGCGGCGGAACCATTGTGTGGATACTCGGGAGACCGGCGCGACGGAACCGAGGTTGGGCGTGTAAAACGGATTTTGAAAATGTTGATTTGGTTTATGGAAGTGAAAACGATAACACAGCCTACGATGAGTCGCGTAGGAGAAACATAGAAATCTTGAACACCAACGATAGTTGAATAATGAAGGTGGATGTATCATTATATGCTTGTACTATGTGAAAATTATTATATTATGATCCATCATTTGTAAATTAAGGGTTAGTGGGTGTAGGGTATTCTATTGAGCCTTCGTAGCTCATGGTGTTACCTTTGGTGACCCTGACACATTATATTGGTGGTGACGCCGGTATAATGTGTCAGATCTTATAGATGAGCAGGGTGAACTTTACACATTGGAAGCTTTTGGAGCCCGTGGAGCTTGTCAGAATGGAAGAAAAAGCGGAGCAGTAGATTGGAACCCTAGTTATCCCCTCTTTTTGTTAAGTAAAAGTACTCTTGTGAGAATTATGATGTAATATTGAGTCAGACTCCATTTATTTTTTAATGAAATTTGTCCATTTAATGTTCCCAAAATTCGGGGCGTTACAATAGATCTGAGACATATAAGGTTATTTATGGATATCTAAAATGTATTTGTTGCCGACACAAACACATATAATATTATATGTGTATATCTGAATTTTGTACCATGCCAAATATGTTCTCTGCATGTTAAAACAGTGCACATATAAACTTATATGCCACAATTTACGTTCTTGCCATATGTTTGGTAATACATTAAAAAAATGCAAATATAATGTTACAGAAATACTGTTGGTACAGCAATTTCTGCACAAATAGCGCGCACAGCGCGCGTTTGGGCTTGCATCGAGTTCAACAAAGATAATCGGAGCTGCTCATTTTGTTCAATATATTTTGCTTAAGGTCCCTGCAAAAAATCAGCTCCATCCGACATCGATAAGGGCATTTACAAAGCGTCCAAAATCGCTTAAGAAAATTTCTAAAGCAATTTTGGATGCTTCGCAGATGATTTTATTGTTGTCGGATGGAGTTGATTTTTTGCAGAGACCTTAAGCAAAATATATTAAACAATATGAGCAGCTCCGATTATCTTTGTTGAAACCGAGACAGGCCCAAACACGCGCTGTGCGCACTGTCTGTGCAGAACCTGCTGTACCAGTAGCAAGGTCCATAATGTTATATGTAGAGTTGGCAATCAAATCCATATTTTTTTTAACCCGTCCGTATCCGCCCACATATAACTAAACCCGCCCATATTATAAAATGGATTGATATGGGCAACCCATATCAATCCATATTTATATGGGTAAGTATGTTAAAAATGAGTTCAATATGGGATAGAAATAAAAGACCCAAGTGCTTCATGTATATGGGAACAGTGCGCTCGATCTTCAATCTACTGCGTAGTGCTTAGATACGGTGTGATCTCTTTCCCATCTTCTCTCTCTTGTTGTTGGACGAAATTGCCCTTGGTGTTGTGGTGTGGAAATGTATTTCCGCGTCACGTGAAGCAAGTCGAAACGGAAAGTTGTTTGGGACTTTTAATTTAATTTAATTTATTTGTTTGCTTGTTTGTTTTTAATCGGAGTTGGGAGTTTTTATTCTCTTTCGCCTCTTTTTCGTCAAGCTCGGTTCCATTCGAGTTCGACTTTTTTACTAAATAAACCGAACACAAACATGAATATGATACGACACATACCGTAAATAAACGAATCGAACTACGTTCAAATCTAAAAATCCCAAATTAGGCATGTTCAGTAAAAAAAATATTAGGGTAAAAGTAAAAAAACTTATTTTTTCGATTCTTTCGTCGAGATGAACTAGTAGGGGTAAAAAGTTTGTCACAAAATAAGCAAATACAAAAAGAAATTTGAATAGAGACAAAAATTTAAAGTAAAAAAAAAATTACTTTTTCGATTCTCTCGGTGTTACCGCGGCCCTTTATCATAGAAACCTAAGCAGTGGCTTTGGCTCTTCATAAGTCTCTCTCTGCACACTAACCATATTCTTGTACAAGCATCATTGATTTTAATAGTAAAACTAGAGACGATTTCGTGTTTTTTTTTTTTAAGGCATGACTTAGAGTTTTTTTTTTCTTACTGATTATGAAAGGTGCATAGATGTGGTATTTTTGTTTAGCAAGTTTGAGTTTCGATATAGGGGAATTAGTTTTTTTTTTAAAAGGGAATTAGTCTTTTTTTTTTTTTTTAAAGAAAGAAAAATGGGTCGGGTCGGGTCGGGTTTGGGTTTGGTTTGACCCATATTCGATCCGACCCGTTTCAAACCGTTTACATTTTTTTAAATACCTCATATATTTGACCCGCGACCCGTTTCAACTTGCCCAGACTCGCCTGTTTGCTACCTCTAGTTTTATGTCCCAACTTGTTCTCTGTATGTTATAAAAAACGAAGATAGATTTGGGACATATAAAGTTATCTATGGATATCTGAAATGTGTTTTATGCCAAACACAATCACATATAATATTGTACGTGTATACCTACCGCAGAAAAAAAAAAAATCGAATACTTAGCCTGGGTAACCGTCGTTTTATTAACTGAGGCAAATTTATCAATCAATTGAGAAAATCCACAATCCAAAATGATATAGTCTAAATTTCAATAAAATTAGAAGCACCACATATACATAACATTAAAAACCCTTGAAAATGGCATGGATTGTTGCTTCCAAGGTGAAATAATCAAAGCAAAATGAATAAATGCAAATCCAAAAGTGAAAATTAAATTTGTCAGCCTACCTTCTGAAACTCAGAGAATCCGATCATAAATAAAGTGAAAATTTATTTTCCATCACCAACCACCACAGTAGTTTCATCAATAGCATGTACTTGTTCATGTAAACGAGAGAGAGAGAGAGAGAGAGAGAGAGAGAGAGAGAGTTTTTGATCGAGGTGGAGCCGGCCAAGGAGGCAAAGGACGGGAGGCCGTCGATCGGGCCTGTTTACCGCAATGTATTCGCCAAGGACAGGTTTCCGGCGCCAATCGAAGGCATGGACAGCTGTGGGACATTTTTAGGTGAGGTTTTTGGACTTTTCTCTGTCGGCAGAGAGAGAGAGAGAGAGAGAGGAGAGGAGGCAGTGCTCTTGATTTATTTTTGGTCTAGCGTTTCTCTCTATATAACAGCTTACATAAAAGGATATTTTTATCTTGATTTAATTTCTTTTTTAAAAGAAGTGGATTTAAGACCTTACTAAATTATATTAGTGGATTAGAGGGATTATAAACATTAAAGATGGATTAACTGGGTTACAAATTCTTTATAGTGGATTCTAGACCAATATTTTTCTTTAGGTATCATTTGCCTCGAAAAATCATTGGAAAGATTTGCGAAGAGGTTGAAAATTCTTAGGCCATTAAATGATGGCCGCATTAGCGACCAAATTTGTGGAAATTCTTGATATTGCCTAAGCGTTTTTGACAGAGACTGGTGAAAACTCTTAATAATGACTGCCTCTTTGGCACATTTCTAGAAATTACAAGATCACCTCCGTCCTACCCTCTCAAACTTGACTTTGAGGGTTTCGTAAGACTCCCAAATACCATCAATTCCCACCGTTTATTTCGGAGACGCCTATTTGATGAACATTTCTGTATGAAATCAATTTGGTTGAACATCAATAGAAAAATGATCAAGCTAATTCTTAAAAAGTAGTTATTTCTCAATACAACGTCTATAAAGTAAACTATTCGGAACAATGCTTTAGAACTCTGTTTTTTAGAACCTACAAAATTGTGCTTGAAGGAACTTTGAGAGATTTGGGTAGGAAATTAGTAAATGACAATATCAATGTCCTCTTCTTCAACGTACCTCACAGAATTTATTAAGGGTGAGTTTCCCCTAGCGTCAAAAAATACGAATTTCAAAACTTGTCATTCTCTTCATATTTATCAATTTTTGAGACTAAAGGTTGTTTTTTAGGAATCAAAGTAGCTAATGTCAGTAAGACGTAGCCGGTAGCCCAAGGTATTTTGGGAAACTCAACCTACTTTTCTTTTGATAATTCCACATACCAAACAGTAAACACTGCATGTTAGTTAGTATTCAAGTCTGCCACTAGGTATTTCGATCCCTCAAACTCTACAATGCCAAACAAAGACTTTTTTTTTATAACCGGATGTCCGAGTCAGCTTGTGCGCCTCAACGAATTTCGAGACCCTGAAAATATCAATCGGGTATAAGCCCCAGTGGCCCCAAGGTTTAGAATGTTTGGCCTCCCACACGTCCAAACAAAGACTTGCAAGTTGCACCAATGAGACGAATAGAAATTATGTGGTTGGACTTGGACTTTCATGTTCCTGCTTATATAACTTCAATTGAACATACTCCAATTGAGAACTCAAACCACACACCAAGATGAGTCTCATAACAAAATCACTCTCAATTTCTGTCCTACCCTTATTTCTCTCTCTCATCCCATTGCTTCAAATCAAAGCCCTTGCCCTTGACCCAACGATATCCCTTAGTCATATTAACCCCATTAATGTTGCTGGCAACGAGACCGATTTTCATGCATTATTGGCCTTCAAGTCGAATATTTTTCCAGAATATCAACATGCCTTGAGCTCATGGAATGAATCTCTCCATTTTT
Organism: Rhododendron ovatum; assembly: GCA_019656835.1. Lineage (NCBI taxonomy): Eukaryota > Viridiplantae > Streptophyta > Magnoliopsida > Ericales > Ericaceae > Rhododendron > Rhododendron ovatum. Next base: position 7,904,355 of record CM033796.1, on the reverse strand, counting down.
GTCACTGGGAAGGCGTCAAATGCGGTCGTCTACACGAACGAGTCATCGTTATAGACCTCACATCTAGAGGTCTAATGGGCTCTTTGTCTCCTTACATCGGAAACCTCAGCTTTCTCCACGAGCTTAGCCTCGAAAACAATACTTTCATTGGTGAAATTCCATCCGAACTCGGTAATCTTTTTAGGTTACAGAAACTAAATCTGGAGCTTAACGGTTTCAAAGGTACAATTCCAACAAGCCTATTTCGTTGCTCAAATCTCATGTACCTTAGTGTATCCAAAAACAAGCTAGATGGAGAGTTTCCAGAAAAACTTGCTTATTTTATGCCGAGACTCGTAACACTCTACATTGATAGAAATAATTTCACAGGAGGCCATGGGATTCCTCCTTCTATTGGGAATCTTACCTCTCTGGAACACTTTGACGCATCTGACAACCCTATTGGAGGAAGCATTCCAAATGCTTTGGGTCAATTGAAAAATTTAAGAGAACTTTGGTTGGGTAACACTACAATTTCAGGTACCATCCCTCCTGCCTTATACAACCTATCGTTGCTAGATATTTTATCAGTGCCTTTTAATCGACTTTGGGGTAGTCTTCCGCTGTCGTTCGGTTTCATGTTCCCTCACCTTAAGGGCCTTCAGCTATCCACCAACAAATTCAATGGCCCCATTCCGCTTTCAATATCCAACTGTTCACAGTTGGTACTACTCGAGTTGGCTGATAACAATTTCAGTGGAAGCCTAAGAAATTATTTCGGAGCCCTAAGAAATCTCCGTTTTATAATTCTATCGGAGAACAACTTTAAAACTAGGGGATCTAATGGACTATCCTTTCTTAGTTCTTTCACCAATTGTAGCAATTTAGAAAAGATGGGTTTGGAAAAAAACCAATTTGGAGGTGTATTACCAAATCTTGTGGGCAATCTATCTCTAGATCGGTTGGGACTCAGTGGAAATCAAATCTATGGATCTATTCCATCAACAATAGGAAACCTTGTGAATCTTGAAGTTTTAGATCTAAATGATAACCTATTCACAGGCTCGATTCCTGAGAGCGTAGGTTATCTTCATAAGTTGCACTACTTGGGATTTTCAAACAATAAAATCTCAGGTGAAATTCCGAAGTCTATTGGAAACTTGTCAATGATGAATGAACTTTACTTGGAGAAAAACAGACTAGAGGGAGCCATACCTGCGAGTCTTGGCAACTGTCAAAATTTGTTAATTCTAACACTTTCTGATAATAACCTTAATGGGAGCATACCAAGACGACTTTTGATGGTCTCTTCTCTTTCAATTGCATTGCATCTAGCTCGCAACCATTTGTCTGGATCATTGCCACCTGAGGTTGGAAAGCTCAAAAATTTAGCAGAGATCGATATCTCCGAGAATGGTTTGTCTGGTGAAATTCCTAATACTCTTGGTAGTTGCAGTAGCCTTGAAAATCTATTTTTGCAGCAAAATTTCTTTCAAGGATCTATTCCTCTATCAATGGAATCCGTTAGAGGTATTCAGAATTTGGACCTCTCCCACAACAATTTATCCGGTCAAATTCCTACATTCTTAGGGACATTTGACTTGAAGAATCTCAATTTGTCTTTCAACAATTTTGAAGGAGAGTTACCAATGAAGGGGGTTTTCACAAATACAAGTGCAATATCAATTGCTGGAAATCATAGGCTTTGTGGTGTCAGTTCTAAACTACAACTACCGCGGTGCACTACAAAAAAATCGAGAAACAAGATGTCTCGTTCGCAGATGTTAGGAATCATGGTAGCTTCGGTACTCGTAGGAGTAACCACAGTATCATCTTTCCTCATATGTTGGTTCAAGAAGAAAAGAAACACAAAACCTAAGGTTTCATTGTTGAAAGTTCCATTCTTGAAAGTCTCTTATGGAGAACTTCTCAAAGCAACTGAAGGTTTCTCTTCGACGAATCTACTTGGTTTTGGTGGTTTCGGCCGTGTGTATAAAGGTGTTATTGAACAAAACGGGGAGTTAGTTGTTGCGGTCAAAGTATTTGACCTTCAAACTTGTGGCGCTACCAAGAGTTTCGTGGCAGAGTGCGAAGCCTTAAGGAATATTCGACACCGAAACTTGGTTTCGATCATAACTTCATGTTCAAGCATAGATTTTCAAGGTAATGAGTTTAAAGCTCTAGTATACAAGTTCATGCCAAATGGAAGTCTAGATAAATGGTTGCATGCTATTCTGGAAGAAAATAATGGAGAACGTGAGTTCGTGGGACTCAATCTTCTACAAAGAGTAGACATTGCCATAGACGTGGCTTGTGCACTTGATTATCTTCATCACCAATGCGAAATGCCAATTATTCACCGCGATTTAAAGCCGAGTAACATCCTTCTTGATGATGACATGGTTGCCCATGTTGGAGATTTCGGTCTAGCTAGATTTCGTGCAAAGCTCAACACTCCAAGTACTAGTAGTTCAACTGCAATAAGGGGAACCATTGGATATACAGCTCCAGGTAACACCAAATTTCAGCACAAGGGTAGTTAGTTAGGCACCATGAAAATGTTAAATGGGTTGTGATTTGTCCATGTCATTCAAGATATTGAATTTCATATTGTCTCATCATGATACAAATCATATTCAATTGTTCAGAATGAGTTGATTTTTTTCCGGAAACTCTTAAAACATATTTTAAACAAATTGATCGGCTCCGATCATTTGAGTGGAATTCCAATTAATTTTGTGTCAAGTTTTGTGTGAGGGGAACTCTTACATATTAGTGTAGATGTACTAGTTTTATATTAGAAAACTCACAGGGTGTATTGAAGCAAGTTTTCTCTTTCTTTTCGTATTGCTTTTGTTATCCAAAAATGGATCCTTTGGAGTTAAAGTTTGAATGTTACCAATTGCAGAGTACGGTCTGGGAAGCGAGATGTCAACTAGTGGAGATGTTTATAGTTATGGGATCTTGTTGTTGGAGATGATTACAAGGAAGAGACCTACTGACAAAATGTTTGAGGCCGACCTTAATCTTCATAACTTTGCAAGGATGGCCTTGCCTCAACATGTGATGGAGATTGTAGACCCTATGCTTTTAACCGAGGAGACATATGACAACAAAATAATGGAAAATCTTATCTCCCTCATCAAGATAGGACTGACATGTTCTACAGAGTCCCCAAAAGACCGAATGAACATAAATACTGCACTCCATGAGCTTCATCTGGTCAAGAACAATATTTTGAAGGTAAGGAGTTGAAGATCTTACTCAATATTTTGTAAATTTGTTCTTTTATGATTTTCTCCATTTCTCTGATATTGGCATCAATACTCCATGGTTGTGTTTTTCTAGGCCAACATTGATAGCTAGACATTGTCGATAATTCAGTGTAACCGAGGCAGCATACACACTGTGAGGACTCGATCCGCATTTGGATTGATTAGATTAGTAACCGAGTTGTTTTAGTTACTTACAAAGGTTGTGTTTTTAAGCATTATTTTTAAAATTCATTCAATATTTTGTAAATTCGTTCTTTTATGGTTTTGAACCTTCTCCTTTTCTTCGATATCGGCTTCAATCCTCCATGGTTTTATTTTTCTAGGGCAACATTGATAGCTAGACATTGTTGATAACTCAGGGTGTCCGAGCCAGCATACGCACTATAAGAACCTGACCCGCGTTTGGATTGATTAAATTAGTAACCTAGTTGTTTTAATTAGTTAGAGAGGTTAAGCATTGTATGTCTTTGGTACATTTTGATATTTTGTAGTTTTGTCAACTACTCCCGTCAAGTCTAGGAGGAACCAAATCATATCGTAAACTAGTTCTATAGCCCTCCCTTTTCCCTCAAATCCCTCCCCTACGTGAACTCCTACTCACCAAAACTTTCCCCAACTTATTTTATATTTGGGCAGAGAGCGCGGGCGGGGGGGGGGGGGGGGGCGCGAAACAAGTATCGATCTTTGTTCTTCGAAATTTTAACCTCAATCTTGTGTTTGTCATCATATATAATTATATTGTGATGCCTCAATATATCTTTGAGTAAATTTTAGACTTAGCTTGAAAACCCCCATTAATGGTGTCATTTTTTCCCCTGTCTGTTTGAAGACCAGAACAAGTCTGGACGACTGGTACACCTCCGGCGATCAGTAATCTTCTGAAAATTCCCTAGGACTCTATAAAACTTTTTAATTTTTGGATGATTCTTGAGCCAAAAGTTTCATTTTTGAATCTATTATGTAGGAAAAATATGAACAGTGTATAACACTCAGAATCTGCCCCTCGAATTCATCAGTTTTCCATCCTGGTCCAGTTCTGACCAAATTTGGTGTGTTGAGTTTTCACCCTATATATAATATACTTCTGGGCATTTCTAGCCTTTGAGTTCTTCACTACTTGTCTTCCTAACATCTTTGTCTATGTCCCTGTAATATTACATAAATTTTTGAGTTAAATGGATATGGGATTTCATCGGTTTCCGGGACTGCTCTGCTTAGAAACCATACTGTATAGCTCAAGCCTTACACGTTATTGATCTTGTCGCTTAATGTACTTGTGCATGTGCGACGTATCATAACCTTAATAGGTTTGGTTTGATGTGTTTAGGTCTAAACATCGGGGACCCATAGCCCGCACGTTTGACAAATTTGCTCGGCACGCTCTCGGTGAGTACTCTTGTATATGCCTTACTTGAATTTTCGGATGAGAAGCATGTGTGCTTTGTTTTGACTTAATGGTAGAACTTATTGTTTCACATGTGCTACTGTGTTGCAAATATGGTGTGTACAAGGATTTCGAACCACGTGAAGAAAAAAAAGAAACGCATGCTATCTTTTAAAATTGCCATGATTTTTATGAAAACGGATAATTTGGGATTCATAACTATTAATGACACGTGGTTCGAATGGTGTCCAGCAGCTAGTGGAAGTGAATAGTGAGGCAAAGTAATAAGGGAGATCATAGCCAGATGATTGTGGCGTGATGTCACACCAAATATTTATATTTAGGGTGGCTCCTTAACTACTGGTGGCCGTTGAACATTTTTGCGTAGTAGTTGTTAATGAGATGGAACACTTGACATGCGATTGTTGCGCGCATGAACGGGCCAAGTTGAGCCATTATTTGCTGAACGAAATGTTTGCAACATGGGCCTTAAATGTTGGATATAAAGATTTACATTTTGAGAAATGAATACGTTGACCTATAAATTCATGGAAACTAGTAAGATTTGTCACACACTAGCCTAGCGCTTCAAACGTTGTTGTATGTAACATTGCAGGTAATTTATGACTTTGTGGAACGAGCTTGATGACCGAAGAAGCCTGGATGTTGTTGTTTTGTTCAATTATGTAGTAGGATTGTGTTTACTTGTAACTCAGACTTGTATCTTTTGTTGACAGTTGTGCCGGACTTGTGGCTAGAACCGTGGTTATGCTTTTGTTTAATCCAGGATGCTTGTAATAACTTCAACCTATCTTACACTTAGATCTTGTTAATTTATCACGCTGCCGCATTTTCTCTTATACTCGAGTAATTTTTTTATTTATTTATAGATTCATGAGCAGAAAATCTCTAAACTATTTAATTAGCAAGCCTTAGTGAGACCAAATCCATCTTCCATTCGACAATGTTGGAAGAAGGCAAGAATCGCCTTGGCAATGCCCAACATGACCTTGCAACATTAACTATTTACATCAGTGCAAGTAATCTCTAGAAGTCCAATACCACGTTCATTAGCGCGGGTCATTTCAAGCCAGTGAAGGCAACGGGTAACGCAGGATCAAATGACATCATTCTAGTTCTTGGCATCAAAATGCCTTCAGATTTTGATTATATTGCGTTAGTGTAATTATTCAAGTGTTGTGAGTCATGTAGGTGACATGATTTCGTTTTTGATCACCTAGGGAGTTGCGGTCAATTTATGCTCATCTCGACTAATCTCTAAAATACCAATAACACCGTTATCTAACCCCGGCCATTCAAAGCCGGAGAAGGCGGTGGGCCAGTGGCCTTTCTTTGGGTCAGGCATGACCAAATGAGATGATTCTATTGCTTGGGAACAAGTGAATGATTTATATCTCCATTATCAAGAAACATTAAGGGGATTCAGAGAAGAAATATCTGAAGGCAAAAGAGGCAACAACCCCACGCCTCCATTTCCGCTGGAGAGCTTTCAATGCATTGTTGAAAACTGTTACTACCATTTTTGCTTAGCCAGAGCAACCCCAATAAAATGTCTCCCCCAAATCCTGATTTATTTTTCTTATTCTTTCGGTGGGAAAGTGGAGACGATGATTTGATCCCCAAAATCTTGAGTATTTGGTATGGTAGTGATTAAACCCTTTGTCGAGGGCCTCGAGGCTTTGATATTTGGAGTACAATTTGATGAATTGTATCTCCATCTGATTTCAATTGCCTTTCCGAACCCAACTACTTTCATCATTCGCGTTGATGAGAGGGAGGGGAGGGGGCCGGCCTTGCAGGATAGTGACAGGGAGGTTTAGAGAGAGAATTTTGGTTTATAATGCGGCGGAAAAAAAATATCTCAATAAAAAGTTAAAAGGCAGTTTTATAGGACATCGATAGAAACCAAATTTCTCATATCTTTTAGATGGTAAATGTGACTGTATAAGTAGCCTTTCTATTTGACAAAATAAATCATGAAATTCGATCGCATGTCTATTCAAGTCCAATCAAGCTAATCTTTTGAGATAGTAACTTATTTTTTGCATCGCCTATAAATGAACGTTTCGGGTTAGTGACTCTAAAACTCCATTGGGACTTCAGGTTGTTTGCAGGCATCTTTCACCGTATAGGTGTTGATTTCAACCTTCTTATTTTTGACGTTTTATTTACCAATTGAGAGACGTTTATTTACAAATTGAGCGGCTGAGGGGTTGGTTGAGATTTTGCGAGTAGCGACACTAGAAGAGCCACGGCTACTCTTCGGAGCTATCTCTATGTTTTTCTTATCTTCGTGATAATGATTTTTTTTTCCTTTTTGCCGATAAAAATAAAAATAAAAACCTCTATTGGGACAAGGCCTGTTAATGGGCCGGATCCGATCCGGATCCGACAGATCTGATTCGGATCCGATAAGACCCAAATCCGATAGTGGTAATCCGGATCCGAATCCGATCCGAAAACTTTTTTTACTTCAAAAATTTTAGCAAAAAAATGTTTTCCGAAAAAAATTTAAAATAATTAAAATAAAAAAGTAAAAATAAAAATACAACATCTTAAACATTTTTTTTTCAAAATAAAAAATTTACTGTTTTTTTAAAAAAAAATTTAAAAATTTTTAAAAAATAAAGTTCGGATTCGGATTGATTACGGATTTAATCCGATCCGATCCGTATTTGAATTACCGGATTCGGATTATCGGATAGATATTATTGGATCCGGATTCGGATCCGGGTCGGATTTTTCGGATCGATCCGATCCATTGACAGACCTAGTTGGGACCTACAAAATTAAGTTTAGAGTCTGAAAAGATGGGATACAGATGTGAGTTTCTGGTTTCTAAATAATGCCAATCAATGTCCTCTTGTTCAACCCCACAACAGTTAATTTTACATGAATAATTCCGCATTTCCAGGACCGGCCCCATGAAATAAAACAATACAAGTCCGCCGATAGATACTTCAATCAAATTCAACACGTCCAGACGAAGACTTGTTCTGATCAAAAAGAAGGGAAAAAAAAATAAAAAATTGGCCTAGGGTCCGCTATAGCCTACTTCTAACCCATTAGGTCCACTGATCAAATTTGTAACCCACTAAGTCTACTAATATGTATTTGATAAGGCATGAAGTCCACCTCATTTTAAAAGCGAAATAATGCCTTACAAATTTACCCTCCCATTCAAATCTCTTCCGTTTACCCCATTATCCTACGTTTGAAATCACTCACCCAAATATCTCGGGGAATAACGGTTACGCTGAATAGAGCGACAGAGAGAAAGAGCAGTCTCGCAAAAATCGATTGATATCGCATAAATTTCCTCCGGTGATCGTCTGTCGTCTCCTTATATTGATCCAAGCAGTCTCGCCTCCATCGACCTCGGGTATCTCTCTCACTCTCTCTCTATATCTCTATCGTAGCTGTCCGTTGATGTTGTAGGCAATCTCTCTCTTTGGGTATATCTTTATCGTCTCTGTCTCTATTTATCTCTTTCGTTTCTCTCTGTCGTATCTCTCTCACTCTCTGTCTCTATATACAACGTTATATAAGTATATAAGTATAACAATGTTATATTTATATAACGTTATATTACATTCCATATTATCCTTTCCAGATATTATGCATATAACGTTAGTGTTGTTATATAACGTTTTTGAAACTGATATAACGTTATTGCTATTATATAACGTTATATGAAATTGTATATAGAGTTACGAGTTACATATGACACATGCAAATATATGACCATATATGTTTGAAACTTTGTACTCTTTTTGATATATAACTTTATTTATCAGTTTCTTTTTTGTTACGTGTGCAGTTGTTATGGATTCTACAGTCATGTTTATTTGTAAGTATGGGTTGGAGATTTTTCCGGTGAGGTTATCGGGTGGTGGTAGGTTGAAGGATGTCTTAAGCAGCATTTGTAATAGGTGGAAGAATCTGTCGGTAGGGAGGTTTTCTGTTTCATATGCTTATGAGGATGGTTTTTGTGCTCTTCAGAATGAATCTGATTTTGAGAACATGCTTTTCTTGCTTAGTAATTGTGATCGCATAAATGCAAAGGTTGACGAGAATGAACATAGTAGCCGGTTAATTGTTGGTAGTACTATTGAAGAAATGGATGATGTTGATGAAGTTGTTGATGATGAGGTGGAATGTGTGGATGGAATGGACCCCGCGGAAAAGTATTGTAAACATACGGAGACTAGGTATTTGACTGAATCTTGGGCTAATTTGATAGAGGGTGTCGGTCAAGAGTTTCCCAAAGGTGTGAAGGAGTTCCGGGCTGTTTTGGCTAAATACGCGATTGAGAATGGCTTCATGTATCGTTTCGTGAAAAATGATTTACTTAGGGTTACGGCTGTTTGTGTTATTACAGGGTGTCAATGGAAGGTCCATGCTATTTTAAATAGAACCAATGGAGTATTTCATATTAAAAAGTGTCATAATGAGCATAATTGTGGGTCAACATACCGAACCAATAAGCATAAGCGTGTGTCATCCCGTCTGGTTGCGAATGAGATAGCTGGGATTGTTGAAAAAAAACCCAAGACTTCTCCAATCGACATGCAGGATTGGTTACGGACAAGTATGGTCTTGATTTGTGCTATCATAATGCTTGGTTAGGTGTGGAGAAGGCAAGGGGGGAATTGTATGGAGATTATGAAGGTTCATTCGATAGGCTTCGGTGGTATGTTGAAGCTGCAAGGGTTACGAATCCGGGGAGCGTATTGAGGCTAGAATCTGATCCTGTAACCAAAGAGTTTTCACGGTTATTTGTGTCGTTTGATGCTTGTATCAAGGGTTTCAATTACTGTCGGCCTTTTCTGTGTCTTGATGCCACCCATTTGAAAGGTAGATTCAAAGGAACACTCCTTGCCGCAACAGGGAAAGATGCAAATCAATGTATGTTTGTGTTCGTTGTTTATGTTATATCCTTATATATTATATTTCATTTGTACATTTCTGAATATATAACATTGTATGTTCTATTATGTTAAGCTACACATGAAATAAGTTTGCATATAACGTTATTTTGTTAACATTCATGTGCAGGTTTATTCCCCATAGCTTATGCAATTTGTGACGCTGAAAATGATGTTAATTGGACTTGGTTTCTTGGCCTTTTGAGGAGTACATTGTCAACTCGTCCTATTACCTTTATTACTGATCGTAACCCAGGTCTTGTCAACAACATTCCTGTTATGTTTCCCGGTTGTCATCATGCATACTGTCTTTATCACCTACAGTTTAACTTGAAGGATCATTTTCCCGGTCGGTTTAGGAAAGGTTTTCGGAACAGGCTCGTAGAATTGTTCAACAAATGTGCATATGCTTCATCGGTGTCGGTTTACAAAGCTGCGGAGGAAGATTTTTACCAATTTGGTGGTGATAAAGCTAGGACCTTTATTGCGAGTGTCCCTAAAGAGCATTGGAGTAACGCGTATTTTAAGGGTCAACGGTACGGTGAGATGAGCTCTAGTGCTGTGGAGTCGTTTAACAATTGGATTCTTAAAGCTCGGGAAATGCCTGTTTTTTATTTAGTTGATGAACTTCGTCGCAAAATTATGAAGCAAATGTCAGATAGGAGAGTAAAGTCGATGAAATGGAATTCAGTTATTTGTCCGAATATGGATAAGAAGTTGGCTCGATTTATCAACAAAGGAAGGTCGTGGAGGATCATTATGTCGAAGGGTGGTTTGTACGAGGTGCGTTGTCTTCCCCCTAAGGTAGTGTCTGTTGAGGAAAGGACGTGCTCTTGTGGTAAATGGCAGTCTACTGGTTTCATTTGTAGGCATGCTGCAACGGTTATTATAAAAGCTTGCGGAGGGGAAGGAACTTTGGTGGACCACATGGATCCGTTATACCTTGTCGATTCGTATCGTCGTGCATACGAAGAACCCATATATCCAGTTGTTGAGAGTGACATTCCTGATTTTACAAATGAAGGTGAACGGGTTATAAACCCTCCACGGAACAGGCGGCCATCAGGTAGGCCCAAAGTTAAACGCATTCGTTCAAGGGGTGAAGAGTCATATACTAGGCCAAATAAATGTGGGAGGTGCCACAAGGCTTCAAAGCACAACCGAAGAACATGCAAAGAGCCAAGCGATATATGAGGCAAGGAGTCAAATGTGGGAATAAAGGAGAGATTATGATGAAGAATATAATAAAGTTGGGGGGGTTTTTTTTTTAAATTCTTATTCATGATAAAATATTGAAGTTGTTTTGTTTGGATTATGGATAAATAAAGAGTTTAATATTTTGAATACATGAGTTTTGCACAGTTTGTTCTCCTGTTCAGGTACACTGTATATAACGTTATTATAGTTATATAACGTTATATAACATTATGTATGGCTGCATTTTAAAGGTAAGTATGACATACTCAATTATATTACCATATATGTTCATAATGTTGTCCATTTTTTGATAACTAAATCATTACCAAGGTTTAAAGGGATGTTTTGTACATGAAAAGTTACGTTCCTGACAATTTATTGCAAAAACTGGTAGTTGGTCTTAATAAGTTGTATGGAGATATATCCTTTTTTTGGACAAACCAGCTTGCAAAATCAAATTACACATTCGGTTAATAGCATTACAGCATGACTTGGACAGCATAACAGCAGAGCTTTACACATTCCGCTTTACACATTCTGTTACAAAAGCCTTTGGAACTTCAAATGTGGTTAAATTGGACAGCATAACATAATCAAAACTCCATGTCAAACAAAAAAATAGAATCAAAACAGCTGCATAACAGGCAGAAAAACAGCAGCAACCCTTTAGAATACAGAAAAACAGCAGCAGATGATATACAGCCATATAAGACACCATCTTTATTTTAACAAAGTATCCAAGACATAATATGACTAGTAATACAAGAAGCATGAGCAGACTAGTAATAAACAGGAGCATTAGCAGCTGCAACTCTTCTCAATTATATTTTCAGTACCAAAACATCAGCAACAGCAGTACAAACATAACTGTACTAACATAACTACAGCAGCAGCATTATTACAGCCCAACAAAATTTGTTTGGAATGATCCATATAAGATAGGATTTTATTTACAAGTCAGTGGTCAAGTCAAACTTTGTTTGGAATGAACCATCCAAAGAGTTTAGTACCATGTAAGTCCAATCTTTCTTCTATCTTTACAAAAAAATTAAAACCTCATTTGTACTGAGGACACCATTTCACTCCCCATATCACAAACAATCTCATCATCATCTCACTATCCATCTCTTGATTGGTCATTGCGATCCCTTCCCCATCCGTCTGGCTTCCCATTTCTTTATTGTCCAGCTTCTACCTTCATCGTTCAAAAATCGAGATACTAAACTAGCTCTGAACTGATCAATTTTAGACTTCGGGCAATGTTTTTGGGATTGGCTCAAGGTGCGCCACTAGTTCCATGAGCATGCATACGATAACCCCACAATCAACCCTGCATAATTTCGAGGCAAATAAAAATGATAAGTTTACTTGAGTTCTTGACAAACTGCTGTATGTAGAAGTTTGGTGGTTTGAAGCTTACGATGTATTTAGTTGTTGTGGAGCATTTTTAGGTGAGCATATTGGAGCATCGAACTTCTGGTCTTCAAATAGGACTTCTGTATTGGTACTTTGGCTATTCAGCTCAGCATGCCTGGCATTCATGTAATTCTCCACGTATTTTTTCTATATTTAGAAAGCATAACATTAGTGGTGTTGATATTGTTCGTGAATGAGAGTATGAGTAAGTGTGTATATGATATTAGTAAGTGTACCACAACAGTAGCGTCTTTAGCATTGGATCACTGCCGTCTCTCTTATTCAACGAATTGTAGTGCATCCAGTTCTTCTTCCTAACATCAAATAATAGAATGGTCCAATGGTACGGTGTAAATCTTAACGGTTTGTTCCCACTGCCATTCATAGGGAATACCAAGTACCAATAGTATTTACACCCATGTTGCCTGATGTTTTCAAACACACGATGAAACTTTACGTCTAGCAGAACTGTTCTCATGTCGCTTTTCTCGTTGTGCAGTATAGTCTGATGCATTGTAAATTCTTATAAGGACAGTAGATAGAAAATCATACATGTAATCCAAAAAAAAAAAATAGCATTAACTTACTTGAGTTAATATGAGTGTAATGCAAATATAATGTAATGCAATCTTTCCATATGAGGTTATATTATATAACATTATATAATATTACATTCATAACCCAAGTTTAAAGGGTTGTTTCGTACATGAAAAGTTAGGTTACTGACACGTCATTGCAAAAAACAAGAACAGCTGCGTGCAAAGGAAAACATAACATTACATCTGATGCACACAACGAACATCAGCAGCATCTTAATTCAGCAACGTTTATATAACCATATATACGATGAGAAACAGGTGACATTCTGATACAGAGCTATACGAAATATCAGATTCCAGCCGTATAAGACACCATTTTTACTTAAAAACATTAGCCATACAAAAAACTAGTAATAAATGGGAGCAGTAGCAGATGCAACCTTCTCAATTAGATTTAAGTACCAAAACATCAGTAACAACTGGAATAACAGAATTGGACTAACAGAACAGTAGCAGCAGAATTACAGCCCAATATATTAGACAGATTATCATATATAACCTTAAATAAGCAGGCATTTACAAAGTAAAGTAGATGTTCCTTACCCAATTGTACATGGGAAATATGCAACGTTACGATGGTTCAGGTTATCTTTATCCAGTTGGATTGTTAACATACGAGCGAGACTGTCGATCATCCAGGGAAAGCGAATGTTAACATTGCTGATGCTATGCATCAGGTTATCATCAGGTTATCGTGACTTGAGGGAGTACATACGTTGTTCGGAAAGCAACGTTTAAAGATAACGCTATGCATCCAGGAAGTACGAAGTTGTATCGTGATTGAGGGAGTTTTATTGGTGGGTTGGCATGAAAAGAGAGATTGCAGAATTTGTGGCTAGTTGCTTGACATGTCAGCGAATAAAAGTTGAGCATCAAAGACCGGCGGGTCTGTTGCAGAATCTTCCTATACCGGAGTGGAAATGGGAACATATAACAATGGATTTTGTGACAGGACTACCGCGTTCTAAGGGAGGTTATGATTCGATTTGGGTTATTGTGGATCGATTGACAAAGACAGCTCATTTCTTACCTGTCAAGACCACATACTCTACAGATAAGTACGCTCAAATTTATGTCAGTGGGATTGTTAGATTGCATGGAGCTCCTGTGTCTATTGTTAGTGACAGAGATCGAAGTTTACTTCTAGATTTTGGGTGAGTTTGCAACGGGCTATGGGTACTTCACTGAAATTTAGTACAGCTTTTCATCCTCAAACCGATGGGCAATCTGAACGGACCATTCAGACTTTGGAGGATATGTGAGGGCGTGTGTTCTTGATTTTAAGGGCAGTTGGGATGAATATTTGCCATTGATTGAGTTTGCCTACAATAATAGCTATCACAGCAGTATTGGCATGCCACCGTATGAGGCTTTATATGGCAGGAGGTGCAGGACACCAATTTGCTGGAACGATGTTGGTGAGAGACAGATGTTGGCTCAGCAAATGGAGCAATTAGGCGAGGATCGGAGGCTAGGTCCTGAAATGGTTAAAACAAACCGTTGATGGAGTTCAATTATAAGGGAGCGTTTAAAAATTGCCCAAGATCGTCAAAAGAGCTATGCTGACAAACGAAGAAGAGATTTGGAATTTGAGGTGGGTGACCGTGTATTCATTCGTGTATCGCCTTGGAAAGGGGTGGTTCGATTTAAAGGAAAGAAAAAGTTGGCACGAGGTACATTGGGCCGTATGAGATTACTGGGAAAGTAGGGGCAACGGCTTATCGATTGGCTTTGCCGATGGAATTGGCACGGTTGCATGATGTATTCCATGTTTCGATGTTGAGGAAGTATGTCCCAGATTCGACACACGTGCTAAATGATACGGAACCGATGGAACTAAAGGAGAACTTGACCTATGTGGAGGAACCAATTCGGATTTTGGAGCGAGGGGAACATGTCCTTCGTTCAAAAGTAATACCGTTGGTGAAAGTTCAATGGCGTAATCATTCGGAGCGGGAAGCTACGTGGGAGACGGAAGAGTCTATGCGAAAGAGTTATCCGCATTTGTTTGAACTTGGTAAGTAATTTCGGGGACGAAATTTCCTAAGAGGGGGAGGGGTTGTAACATCCTTTTAATTGAGGTGCTTAAATGTTATATTTAATAAACTTAAGGGCTAAAGTGCAATTTTTTTTAAAATTTGTGCATGTGTGCCGTGTGTGTGTGCTGATGTGTTATGTGTGTGAGGGTTTCTTTAAAACAAAGAAAAGAGAAAGAATAAAGAAAGAGAAAACCCATCTTGTTCCAACGTTAGAGAGAGAGATCAGCCGGTGGAGAAGAAGAAGAAAGAAGGAAAGAAAGGAGGAAATAGGTATGGTCAAATTGAAGCCATGAGAGAGGGTTTTTGAACTTGAAGTCGAGTTTATTCCTGAAAATTCGTGTGTAGTAGGATTATGCATAACTGTGTTGAACCCAATTGAATCCGTTCAGTTTTTGATGAATATTTCTTGTCGACTTTCTGATCATGTTATTTTCTGGTAATTTTACTGGAGATGCCTCTGTGAGTGTAGTTTATGCTGTAAAAATTTCAGAATTTTCTGAATAGTATGGAAAAAGATAAAAATCTTGAATCGGACTGCAGTCAGATTCGGTCTGTGCTGACAGCCCCGACACATGTTGGAAGAACGGGCATAACTTCTTGCTCGGGTATCGGTTTTAGGCACCGTTTCTTGATTCCGAAACTAGACTTGTATATCTTTCTGAATCTGTAAAGATTGTGCCTTAATTTGGTCTGACCAAATTCAGTTTGGTTCCGAAGTTAATAGTTTGGTGATTCTGAAATTCTGGGCAGGTTTTATAGCTGTGTTCTTCATCAGTTTTCTCATAGTTGAATATGCTTTCTGACTATGGAAGCTGTTGAGTCTTAAACCTTGATCAGTTGTGTTGTTTTGGCGTTGGAAATATTGGAAAAGATTAAGTGTGTGATTTTTAATGAGCATTCGATCGCAGACTGTTCTGCTGGTCTGTAGTTTCTGTTTTAGATGTGTAATTTCAATGGAGCAATATCTTAGTCATTCGGAGTCCAATTTGGGCAAATTTTATATCTAGATGATGTACTAGAAGCCTTCTTGCTAGTGGTGGTGGTCTTGTAGTATTCTTTGAAACCTATAGAATTCTATAGTCAGAAAAATCAGTGGTTCTGTTGATAAGGTGTGAAATTGTGGAATTCTTGGTTTTGGGTACAAATTGGTGAATTTACTTTTATTCGGCAATTTCTATATAGTTGAATTGATGCAGAACATTGTTAATACATTTGTTAAAGCCTTTCAAGTATTTCTATACTAAAATGTTTGGCTTGTGGATAGGTGACGAGTCGGTGAATCAAGAAGCACCGAAACCATAGTAGTACTTTCTTTTGGAGTACGAGGTGAGTGTTTGATTCATAGATGTTGTTTTATATTGAATTGAACTTGATTGTTGGTTTAGTGCCCGGTGATTGGCTTTAATGCCTTAAACTATTGGCGCTGTGTGCCCGGTGATTGGCTTTATGCCATATGGCTTTATGCCTTAAACTATTGGCTGTGTGCCCGGTGATTGGCTTAATGCCAAAAGGCTTATGCCTTAAATTATTAGCTGCTTGACTGGTGTTACTTTTTATTTCTCGATAAACTGTTACAAGTTGAGAATATCTTTTAGCTGTACCTTTGAATATGGAATTGCATCCATGTCTCATAAACACTCCTGGATTCCATTTTGGAATCCAGTTTTGCAGGCGTTGTAGATATCCACTGCTGATCGTCGTGGGGTGTACGCTCGCTTAGGGTAGCATGTCGGGAAGGCTGGACTAGTTTTGGCGAAATTTTGTAGATAGGGATGTAGTTGCAGCCTATGTTTAAATTTGGTTTATTGTATAGTTTAACGCTTCTTAAGACTTCCGCTGTGTTTGTAAGAACGTTTAAGTTTTGCGTTATCAATAAAATGGTTGATGGTTAATTTAATTGCTAGAACTTGAGTTATAGAAATGGGTTGGTGGTTGATGTTACACCCTCACGTCGGTTTGGGCTCATTTGAGTGCTGGCCCGGGGTGGGGTGTGACATACATAATCATCTGACCTCTTCTCCACTCTGGTTAAAGTTTTTTTTACTCCTCTGGTCAGAGACGATGATCTCACTTTTGTTTTGGTTCTTCCTCTCTTTCTTTTAGGTGTGTTGCATCCTAGTATACTCGTGTATGCCTCTACAGTCGTACTGTCCACTTTTGCATCTGGCACCATTATTTTCTCTGGCCCACCCTCATCCTGGACAATTTCAAATCCATCCTTTCCTTCTTCTTCTTCTTCTTCTTATTCCAAATTTTCTATTTCATGTTTATCTCTCCCGTCATCCACTTTTTTAGCATTGGACTCTTTGTGACCGACATTTTCAACTGTCTGTTATCAAAAAATAATCATCACTTATAATTGCTAACTTACTGCCTACATATATAACCATTCATATATAACCTAATATACATGATTATAAAAAAACACACATATATAACCTAATTTATATGAGGTACCTGGTACATTTGTGTAACGTTGTGTGTCACAAAATCATCAATTATATCTCCGGCGACTTCCAGTTTTTCTTCAACAATATCTTTATCTATGATCATGCCACCAATCTCTGTC
>CM033796.1:7868719-7886848 GCA_019656835.1 Rhododendron ovatum | reverse complement strand
CAATCACATAAATGGACAGATTCATTCCATGAGCTCAAGGCCGGTTGATATTCTAGGACTATATTTGACTTGAAGGGCAATAATGCGTGGAAATCAGTCTCATTGCTAGCATTATTAATGGTGTTAACGAGACTATTGGATGATGTTGTGTCAAGGGCAAGGGCTTTGATGTGAAGCAATGGGATGAGGGAGAGAAATAAGGGTAGGAGAGAAATAGAGAGAGATTTGGTACGAGACTCATCTTGGTGTATGGTTTGAGTTCTCAATTGAGTATGTTCGAACTATATATAAGCAGGAACATGAACGCCCAGTCCAACCACATAATTCTAGTCGTCTCATTGATGCAAGTGTTTGCTTGGACGTGTAGAGTTTGAGGGAAATATCTAGTGGCTAGCTGGGGTGTCATTGATACTCCTATTTGCTCTCTCTTTAAGCTAATTGACGAATCATTGGATCATCTTCTTTTTGAGCGCTCCTTTTCTAAGCAAGTCTCTGGTCCTACGCTTACTTCTAGAAAGTTGCTTGTGGTTCTGTTCCAATTTTGAAAAGAGAGATTTACCTAATACTCTTAGAAGGCTTGCTAGCTCTAGATGCTATGGTCTGTTTCACTTGGGAAGAAAGGACCAACAGAATCAAAACTATTTTTTTTCCTTTTATCAGCAAAAGAAAATTTTGTGAATCTTTGAAAAGGATTACAAAGATTTAACGGATCAGGGACACACCAGCAAAACGTTATCCAAGAACCAAACCCGAAGGAAGGCAAGAAGGCCAACCAAAACACCACGGTGAAAACCAAAACTGAAACCACTGCTGAAACAACCCAAAACTTACCAACAGAGGTTTTCTCTTTTCAGCCCAATAAAGATAAAAGACATTCATCTTGCCCTCGCTTGTGTTTCAGCCACTAAGACACATTAAGCACGAAATGAATGGAGAAATACACCCACAGTACGGGATCATGGTGGCCATTGCAAAAGATTGGATTCATGCTTGCTCCAACAGTTTTCTGGCTATCTATCCTATCAAGGTAAAACCAAAGGAGAAATTAAACCGAACGTCAAAACGACACTTTATGAATTCCATTGAAGATAGGCTAAACATTGAAAAAGACATATTCAATTATGTCCCTCCAAGAATCTTGTCCATTCAGCTCATGGAGCACTAGTTTGTTCCAGATTTGTATGAACATCCTGTTTAGAGTTGGCTTTGTCCGTATTACAAGTTATTAGGAGTCGAGTATCATTGTTGGGGTTTTCTCATGGAAATGCAAAAGGGGGACATTGTTAGAGTAGATGGCAATTTTCTAAGTCATCCCCCAATAAGTCCTCAAAGTCATGTTATGTGATTTCGAAATAAATTGAACTGAGGCACGCACCATAGTCTCTAACTATATGGGTCTTTTCTAAATTAATGTAATCGGAGGGGATGTTAAAGAAATGAATCTCACATTGCTTAGGAGTGGAATGGGTGATCACTTAATAACATCTGGGACCTTTTCACTCATTGCCAATTGGCTTTGAGATGGACATAAAGTTTCTACATGGTATCAAAGCAGGACCTGTTCCACCCCACATTTTAAAAATTCACAATCCACACCCCACGATGACAGACCAGCAAAAAGGCTGCATGATGATAGGACCCAAAAGTGGCCACACATGACAGACCTCAAACGCGGCTGCACATAAGGGGGATGTTAAAGAAATGAATCTCACATTACTTGGGAGTGGAATGGGTGATCACTTAATAACATCTGCCAATTGACTTTGAGATGGACATAAAGTTTCTACAAGAACATGTCAATTTTGGGTGATCTGTTGCCGTTTTCTGTTTTTCTACTTTGTGGTGCAGCTTAGTTTTAAAAGTCTATGGGGATCCGTCTGTGATAAAATTACAATGACATCTAGCTGGGGACTCTTATGAAACCCGTAAAAGCGAGTTTGAAAGAGTGGGATGGAGGTGATCTTGTAATTTTTCAAAAGCGAGCTTTGAAAGAGTGGGATGGTGATACCATTAATATTGTAAAAAAAAAAAAAGTGTCAAAAATGAGTGATTATTAAGAGCTCTTAGAGCCCACACACCATGTATGATGGGAAAAGTCTCTGGAGCACAATGTGACAGTGCTTAAGACACAGAAGTTTTTCGTTGTACTTGTCAAAGACACTTCTAGAATATTGCATCAAGAATTTTCACAAATCTGATGCCATGATATTAATGGCCAATAGCATCTACAACTACCCAACCATAGGCGCCGCCGCACCGCGGTCAATATCTTCCCTCTCACCCACATCTAATCAAAGTTATTGGGTTGGATTTTTTTGAATTTGACCTAAACTAATAAGTGGAGCCACTTGGGAGATTCTACACCACCACTGATTAGTGAGGTCAACTCGAAAACAAATCGAACCCAATAACGTTGATCCTTTGTGGGTAAAGGAAAATATAACTTTACGCACCTGCCCCATTAACTAGTACTATAGTATATGTCTCTCACTACATAATAAGAAGTTTGAAATTATATGAGATAATGCTAATGACTATAATAGCACGGTAGACCATCTGAAATCAAACACTATCATGGCCTCTTAGTGGAGATGCCTATTTCAATTTCGTTATGCTGTGCTCATGTTTTAAATTTGACGGTACAAGATGGTTTAATTCTAGCTGTATGTATGATAATCCCGTAGCTATTATGAGGAATGCAATTACACACATTCATTGTCCGCCAATGTAAACAAATTTAACAAAAGTTATGTCAATAATTCATAATTTAAATGGGCAAATTTTCGTAGTCATCCCTCTACTTTTATGGTTGTCTCAATTTCGTCCCTCCAGTTTCAATTGCAACCAAATAATCCCTGTAGTTTGTTTTATGTTCCAAATTAATAAAATCGTTCACACCGTGAATGAAACTAACGGAAAAATTGGTTTTAGTTTCAGAGCTCTCTTAGGGTGCCCATTGAAAGGCCTAAGAGCTAAAAATTCATTATGACCATTTAAGATAAAATAATCAGAAAAATAATATCTTGGCACCGATTCAAACAGATTGAAAATTGAATCACTTAAATTTTTAACTATACTTTTTAATACACAAACGGTGTAAAAAAGATCATTTACATCGAATATGAAGTATATAGTACAAACTCGATCGGGACTCTACATCAATTGTGAGAGTTCACGAAGCAACCAAGCCCAACAGCTCAACAACCAATACAAGAAATATGTCCATTATAGGGTAGAAACAAAGAAAGAAAGGAAAAGACTTCTCAGGGAAGAATACCCACACGCAGGTTAGCCCTCTAAGGGAAAACCACCCCCACACAAGTGGGAAGACTCGAACTCCTGACCTCCTAATGAGATGCAAGCGTCCTGGCCAACTAAACTAGCCCCACTTAATTGTTGGAGACATTCAAGAGCATCCTATCCTAGTGTGGTTGGTTTTTTGATCTCCTCCCTCTTAATGGAGAGGTTCTGAGTTCGAGTCTTCGTGAAGATCTCGACTCTCGTTGTGACCATGCACTAACAACCAATCTCTAACATCCTATTGTTTGGCAAAAAAAAAAACTCAAAGAAACATATTTCCTCTAAGCTTTCTCTATATATTTTTCACTTAATTACTTGCTTTTCTCTTTTACTTTCTTTTTATTGGTAATGTACGGTGTTCCGGGTTAGCTTTCGCACACCTTGGACCAATCTCTACTGCTCCTTCTACAGCTATTTCATAGGTTTATGCATGGTGAGGTAACCGCAAGAGTTGGTGACAAGGAGGATCAAAAGAGACTTTGGATGAAGCAAACACCTAGTCTCAAGTTAAGACAACCAGGCTAATCCTTCGGGGTTTTTCCTCCTTTACTTTTTTTTCTCCAATTTTTTTTCTACTTATTTTTTCTCCAATTTTCCAAACAGGATTTTTTGCTCGAGAAACATCTCTGGATTCGTAAAAATGGATCTCTGAAGTACTCCATTCTCTAATTTCTTTGGCAGTACATATTTTTTCCCTCACCTTATTTAATTTTGTTTCTGTGTGGCCCATGATCCTCGCCCTGGTTCCTTCCTCCGCTGGTTCAGTGGCTTCCTAGCCTACTCCACCTAGCCTGCACAATGAACACATGACTAAGACCAAGCTGGGGTTGCCCGCAAGGCCCTCCGGCGAAAGGATAAGTATGTGCAGAGAGAGGAGAATGAGATTAGGGTTTTGAGTGGGTATTTTTTGTGTACCTTTCCAAGGCGTTATCCTTCAATATTTATAGAGCCTCCCTGACTTGCTCTCCAAGCACGGACACGTGCCTTTCATGAGCCAGGCGTTGTCATCGCGACGTCACCGGATAAATCTGGTAACTGCTCTGGCTTGAGCTGGCATGCTCCAGTGCGCTCATGATTATCCCTTGGCATAACCGTCTCCGCACGTGGGTGGGCGCGTGCCCGCGCAGGTGGCCGAGCCCAAAAGACCCGGTTGCCGAACTTGAAGGGAAACCTAGCCCGACGGGAACTCGGGCTAGGCGAACATCTTTGCGGGGCCGCCCCCAAATGGTTGGCCGAGCTTGACACAATCCTCTCCATCGCCGACGCAAGGCGGAGGCAAAACCAACGAACGGCATGGCTCGGCCCAGGCCGAGCCCTTGGAGTGGGCTTACTGCCCCGTGCGGCAGCTGGCGGCGGCAGAAGAGTAAAGGTGGTCCCCAGTGGAGTCGCAGTTGAGCTCGGCCTGCTACAATAGCCCCTCAATCTCAACCGTCACCGAGCGCGCGATTGGGATTGATTTTAAACTTCGGCCGAGCCTTCTAAACGCCGAACATGAATCACGGTTGCTGGGTAGAACTTGGTCGAGCCTGAATCACTTTCAACAAACTGCCATGGACAAGAACCAACGGAGGTGCACCAAGTGTCTATCTCTGGTTGAGTACGGCTGACAGGGGGATGGCTGACAGGCGTGCGCTCTGCAAAGCTAACCTGTCATCGCCACGTGTCGAGCGCTTACTGGCCGTTGGTTCGGAAGTAATGATGGGCGGGAAATTCAAACTTTTGTTGGACTGGACGGCTCCGCGCTTGGAGTTTGCTGTTCCAGATGTAATCTCATCAACGTTTGTTTTTCTTTTGAATGAATGACTCAAGTTCCTATTTGCAAACTTCTTGTCTCGCCGAGTTTGATATACTTGCTTGTTTGAAATTGTTTGAAATTATAGTTATCCATAGCCCCCACTTTGGTTTGGGTTCAGCTATGTAGTTGAATGATGGCCGAGCCTTGACCAAAGTACAATAATCGAGTGGATTGTATGTGTGGCCGAGCTTGGCATTGTGCTCGATCATCGTGCTAGCGTAGTTGATAATTTGTAAGCAACCAAAAGTTTTATTGGTGCCCCTTCCCGTGGTTGGGGCTCGGCAAAGTTGCCAACCCCTGGCCAAAGGATTACGATTTTTTGAGATGCTGAATGTTTGTGGGTGGTTTGCTCACCGAAGCGTGAGTGGAACCTCACTGTGGCCGACCTAATAGTCTTGCCAAGCCGAATCGGAGCCTACATTCCAGCCGTAGTGTGTGTCTGTAGGCTCGGTGGACCTGATGTCCAGTAGTTGCTTCTTTGGGCAGTGATAATGGCTGAAGCAAGGGCGTGAGAGCCGTTTGTGGGTGTGACCGAGGTCAACGTTTATGGTTGGCCAGTGAGCCGAGGAAAGAGGGCTTTGAGAGGGTGCTCCGTTAACACAGTGATCATGTGGGCTTGGAAGTACGGTAGCAATTTCCTTGCCGCCGAGACGAGGGCTAAGGCGAGTTTCTCCAGAGGGAGATAGCGTGTTTGTGCCGGAAGGAGTGTTTTGCTTGTGAAGTAGAAGGCATGTCATCGGCAGCTTCTCGCCGAATAAGTGCTGAACTGACCGCGTGGGCGGAAACGGCAAGATACAGATAGAGGGTCTCGAATTCCTTTGGTTTCACCAGCAGCGGTGCCGAGCTTAAGTATGCTTTGAGTTCGACCAAGGCATGTCGCAGTCGGGAGTCCATTCAAAACTGCATCGACTTTTGCCCTTTAAAGCGTGGAAAAAGGCATGGCACTTGTCGGAGGATTTGCTGATGAACCGGTTCAGAGCGACTGCCATCCCGTGAGCCGTTGTACTTCCTTGATCGTTCTGGGAGGCTACAAGTCTTTGACTGCTTTGATTTGGTTCGGGTTAGCCTCAATACCACGCCGGGTGACCAAATCTGAGAAATTTTCCGGCGCTCATGCCGAATGCGCACTTTTCAGGGTTCAGGCGGAGCTTGTAGAATTTGAGAATGTTGAATATTTCTTTCAACTCTCGGAGGTGGTTGCACTCCTCCTAACTTTTGACGACGAGGTCGTCAATGTATGCTTCCAAGGTGTGGCCTATTTGTTCATGTAGCATCTTGAATATGGCTCTGTTGAATGTGGCTCCAGAGTTTTTGAGGCCGAATGACATAACACGGTAACAGAAAATGCCATAGGGGGTGATGAAGGCCGTTTTTTTCCATATTGTCTGGGTCCATGGCTATCTAATGGTAGCCACGATAAGCGTCAAGGAAGCTTAGCCGAGCGTGACCAGCCGTTGTGTCGACTAGTTGGTCGATTTTGGGGAGTGGGAACCAATCCTTCGGACAAGCGTCGTTAAGGTTGGTATAGTCCACGCAAACTCACCATTTGTCATTCTTCTTCTTAACAACCACCGTGTTGGACAGCCAAGTCGGGTACTACACTTCTTGGATGGCGTTAGCTTAGTAACCATTTCACTTCTTCCACGACGGCGTTGGCATGGTCTGTAGCCGATCGTCGCGCTTTCTGGACGACAGGTTTCGCATCCTATTTGACGTTGAGGGAGTGGCAGATGAAATCGGGGTCAATCCCGGCATTTCGTTGGGGTCCACGCAAAGACTTCCATGTTGTTCTTTAAGTATTCGAACATTTCTTCTTGGTCGTTGTCGCTGAGGGAAGAACTGATTAAGAAGAAACGCGAACCATCCTCGCTTGATGGGCATTAGGATTAGCTCCTCTTCGGTTTTTCCTGCTTTTTTCCCGACGTCATCAAGCACGGCCATGTCAAGGACTTCAACCCATTGTACCTGTTTGGCCTTGGTGGAATTGTGGACAACTAAGACGTAGCACTTTTTCGAGGCTACTTGGTCACCGCGCAAATCCTCCTGTCGGCCACCGGTGCCAATGAAGCAGACGACCTGGTGGTAAGTTGATGCGATTGCTTGCATGCTATGGAGCCAGGTTCGGCCAAGAATTGCATTGTATGGGCTCGGCACACTGACAACGATGGACTCGACGCTCACCGTTCTCGAGCCGACGACGACTGGTAGGAAGATCCGACCAAGTGGCTAAATGGGTGCCCGTTGAATCTGATGAGAGGTACTTCGGCGGGTTGTAAGGCCGACTCTGGTAAATCAAGCTTTTTGAACAATCATAGTACACGACTTTGGCCGAGCTTCCCGGATCGATTAGGACGCCTTGACGTCATGGACTCCAATCTGGATGGTTACTACTAAGGCGTCGGAGTGTGATGTTTGCACGAATTCAAGGTCGCACTCGATGAAGTTATCGTCCACTTGGTAAGTCTGCTGGTCATGGACGTTTCGATCCAGGGCCGATTGCGAGTACATGCTTGGAAGTTGAGGCGCGGTCAGGTCGGAGAGAAGGCTTGTTTCCGATTCCCTGGTGACCGGGCCGTGGATAACATGTATTGTCGGCCACGGTTCGTTGGGGTTGGGATTTCGGCAGTTTGAAGGGGGGTGTTTTTGTTCGGT
Organism: Rhododendron ovatum; assembly: GCA_019656835.1. Lineage (NCBI taxonomy): Eukaryota > Viridiplantae > Streptophyta > Magnoliopsida > Ericales > Ericaceae > Rhododendron > Rhododendron ovatum. The sequence continues at coordinate 7,879,101 of CM033796.1, read as the reverse complement.
CAATGTACTAGTCGAGCTGTCCTTGGGCCGCCAGACGCTCCAGTAGTGCCTTGTACGGGCGCACGCCGTTGTGTAATGGCCGAGCTCATTATGGTACGAGCATTTCTTTCTTGGGTTCTGATCTGCTTGGCCATTGTCTGTGCCGAGCTTCCCTTGCGGCCACTCGAACCATGGTTGCCTTATGATCTCACTTTTAGCTGACGTTTCTTCCCCTCCTTGATGTTGTTGACATGTTTCTTCGGCTGGGGTTGCTGGGTCGTCATTGCTGTCGGCAGCTGAGTGGTTGTCGTAGGTAGGAAGGTGCTGAATTGGGAATCCCCTGGCTGCTCGGTCTGCGTAGAACTCTTCGAGAGCACAAAAGCGCTCCACTACACGCATCAACTCTCCCATGCCGTGTGGACATCGAATAGCCAATTCGTCCAATATCTTACTATCAGATTCCAATCCATTTTTGAAGGTGCTGCGGCCCAGTACTCATCGATTTAGGAATTTCATTGAAAAGTTGCAAGTACCGCTTGGCGTAGTGTATGAGTGTTTCATTTGGGAGCTTCCTCATCTGGGACAAGGATTCAGGCTCCTTGGCCGTCCTATTACTGGTGATAAAGCGAGTGTGAAGGCGTGTTCAAGGTCGGCTAGGTTCCGTATGGATCCTGCGGGCAATTTGTTGAACCACTGAGTCCAAGGGAGCCGAGGCTGGATGGGAACACTTTGCATTTGATTTCATCCTTAGTGTGCATAGCTCATGGTTTGGGCGGAAGTGAATGAGGTGAGCGTAGACTTCGCAAGTGGTCGGATCAACTTCGTGAACTTTGGCAGGTAGAAGTTAGGTTCGGCCATGGTGTTGATTATATGGGACGTGAAGGGCGAGACACTGAGGTCCTTTAGCTGTCGCTCAAAGCCCGGATGTGGCGGTTTGTCGAGTACATCTGTCCGTGTCCGTTTTGGGTCTCTCTCTTTGGACTCCTTTCCTAGGGTTTCTCTTGGATTCGGCTTCGAGCTTGTCGCACAGATCCGTCGTCCGTTGAGGGCCGTCGACCGACTTTTCCCTATCGCGACAAAGGTCGTTACCATTTTCCGTCCCTTCAATCCGTACACCTTTCCCCTTTCGCCGAGCCTGTTTTCCAGCGTCGAGGTTTTCTGCTGGGTCTCTCCGAGGCGTTCGAAGACATGGCGTTTGGTTGCCGCGGAGTCTCAGCTATGGTGTGAAACCATTGTGCAAGAGAACTCCGCGCGACCGGTCGAGTATGTGCTTGTGAAAGACTCGGTGTCCCTCGTGTGGGTTTGCTCGTGGTGGGACCTTGAGCGGCACGATCCAGATGTCATGGGTCGATTGTAGAGGATAAGTTCCTTGGCGTCGTTCTTATCTGGTGTAAACCCAAGGCGGTCCGTAACTGAGCCACGACGGTTCGCCTTGTAGGTTTGCTCTTTTGGTGGGGGAGGGGGAGGGGGAGGAAGAGAGTGTCGTCGCCTTCCCCTTCCACTTCCAGTACATCTGGAGGCAGCCGGTGTTACGCTCTGCAAATGTTGCTTCATCTGGGCCACCTCCGCCCTCAGCGCCGCTAATTCGCTGCCTATTTCATCGTCACGTCATTGCAGTAGGTCGCCATTATGTCGTCCGCGGCTGAAGATAGTCCGGAACTGGGGGAAGAGAGATGGACATGTGCCTCTCAAGGAACGGTGGAATGATTGCGCTTTCGCTGGCGTCTTTGGCCCCCGAAACGCTAATGTCTGGTGGATCTTCGCCCATCGTGGTTGAAATTTTGATTGTCTTTGGAAGAAGAAGGTGGGTTGAGGGAGAGGGTTTGAGCCATCTGGATCAGAAGTGAAGAAGTTCACGTCGGGTTCACCAATTGTGTGGCCTGTGATCCTCGCCCTGGTTCCTTCCTCGCTGGTTCAGTGGCTTCCTAGCTTACTCCACCAAGCCTGCACAATGAACGCATGACTAAGACCAGGCCGAGGGTTGTCCGGCAAGGCCCTCCAGCGAAAGGATAAGTATGTACAGAGAGAGGAGAATGAGATTAGGGTTTTGAGTGGGTATTTTTTGTGTACCTTTCCAGAGGCGTTATCCTCAATATTTATAAAGCCTCCCTGACTTGCTATCCAAGCACGGACACGTGCCTTTCATGAGCCAGGCGTTGTCATCGCGACGTCACCAAATAAATTTGGTAACTACTCTCGCGTGAGCTGGCATGCTCCATGTGCGCTCATGATTATCCCTTGGCATAAGCGTCTCCGCACGTGGGTGGGCGCGTGCCCGCATAGGTGGCCGAGCCCAGAAGACCTTGGCAGTTGCCGAACTTGAAGGGAAGCCGAGCCCGAAGGGAACTCGGGCTAGGCGAACATCGTTTGCGAGGGCCCCCAAATGGTGGCCAGCTTGTCACAATCCTCTCCGTCGCCGGACGCGAGGCGGAGGCAAAACTGACCAACGGCATGGCTCGGCCCAGGCCGAGCCCGGTGGAATGGGCTTGCTGCCCCGTGCGGCAGTTGGCGGCGGCAGAGGAGTAGAGGTGGTCCCCGGTGGAGTCGCAGTTGAGCTCGGCCTGCTACAGTTTCCCCTTCATTTGCACAAGTTTCAATCAGTGTGTCACTATATCCCTGCAAGTCCCCCTCCCCCATGCGTCGTTTTCCTTCAACAATGCTACATAAACAACATTTAACAACAATACCAACTACAATACTCTCAGTTGGAACCCACATATGAGTCCACACGTGGATCTCACACTTGTGTAAGTCTTGTAGTTGGACGTTGTGTACATATCTTTATGGTTGTTGTAACGAAGCACTTGAATTTACACGATTCCATGGTTGCTGTAAACGAGTACTCAAACCCTAGAGTACAAGAGAAGTCGAAGACATGGCTTAGAAAACTGTGAAAGATCGATTCCATAGTTTACAATGAAAGCCTTATTCATCACACCATTAATCAAATTGATTCTTATTTAACATACCCATATTGCAAGGTCATGCTATGCGGTGGCCATTGCCAAGGTGATTCGATTCTTGCTTTCTTTCAACATTGTCGAATGGAAGATGGGTTTGGTCTCTCGGCTTAATCAAAGTGTGCATGTCGCGACCCAACCCCAAAACATATGGGTCAAGACCGGCCAATGAGGTTAACTCACTAAGGCCTGCTAATTAAATAGTTTAGGAATTTTTCGCTCATTATTAACTATGAATAAATAAAATTACTCGAGTATAACAGAAAATGTGGAAGCTTGATAAATTAACCAGAGATTAGTGTAAGATAGGTTAAAGTTATTACAAACATCCTGAATTAAACATAAGCATAACCACGGTCTTGGCCACAAGTCCAGCACAACCATCAACAAAAGATACAAGTGCATGTCTTAATCACAAGTACACATGATGCTACTACATAATTGAAACGAAACAACATTCAGGCTTCTTCGGCCATCAAGCGTGTTCCACAAAATCATAAATTACCTGCAATGTTACATACAACGACGTTTTCAGCACTAAGCTAGTGTGACAGAGGATATGACAAACTTTACTAGTTTCCCATTTATTGTAAGTCAATGAATTCATTTCTCAAAACGCAAATCTTTATATCCAAAATTTTAAGCCCATGTTGTAGACATTTTATTCAGCAAATAACGGCTCAACTAGGTCCGTTCATGGCAATCACCTGTCAAGTGTTCCATCTCATTAACGACTTATAAGCAAAATGTTCAACCGCCACCAGTAGTTAGAGAACGACCGTAAATATAAATATTTGGCATGACGTCATCCATGATCATTTGGCTGTGATCCCCCTTATTACTTCTCCTCACTATTCACTTTCCTAGCGCGGGGCACCGATCGAACCACGTGTCATTAAAGTTGTGAATCCCAAATTATCCGTTTTCATATAAATCATGGCAATTGTTTCCTTCACGTGGTTCGAAATCCTTGTAAACATTTACCATATTTGCAACATAAAAGCACATGTGGAACAATAAGTCTACCACTAAGCCAAACAAAGCATGCATGCTTCTCAATTCTCATCCGAAAATTCAAGTAAGGCATATACAAGACTCACCATGAGAGTGCTGAGCAAATTTGTCAAACGTGCGAACTACGGGTCCCCGATGTGTGGACCTAAACACATCAAACCAAACCTATTATGAGGTTCACGATACGTCACACAAACAAGTACGTTAAGCGCCAAGTAGTTTATCTATAATGTGCAAGGCTCGAACAGTATATATAGTTTTTAAAACAGAGCAGTCCCTTGAAACCAATGAAAATCCATGTCAATTTAACTCAGAAACTAATGTAATCTTACAGGCACATAGACAAAGATGTTAGAAAGACAAGTCATGAAGAACTCGAAGGGTAGAAATGCCCAGAAGGGAAATGGAGGGGACGGATTCAATAATTCTTAGTACACTCCTGAAATTATCCAAAAAGTGAATCTATACCATTGGTTTATCTTCTGAAATGAATCTGTACTATTGATTTATCTTTTGGGGGTAATTTCAGCCGGAGAACGTTTTTTTGCGTACCTAACATTGTATGGAGGGATTCGAGAGAAAAGGGAGGACTATACAACTAGTTCAGGATATGATTTCGTTCCTCCTAGCCGCACACACATAGAGTCAAAAAATTCTCTCTTGTATTTTAGAACTTAGAAATACTAAGAATTTCTATGGCAATAAAATATAGGGTGTTACTATCTATCCCCCTAACATAATTTCGTCATCGAAATTTAAACTAATTCTGTCAAAATAGATTGAAGTTACACAAACTATTTTTTTTAAAATAATAATGTTAACCTCTGTAACTAATTAAAACAACTTGATCACTAATTTAATCAATCCAAACGAGGGTCGGGTCCTCATAATCCGTCGTATGCCGGCTCCGACACTGGATTATCAACAATGTCTAGCTATCAATGTTGCCCTTGAAAATTAAAACCATGGAGGATTGAAGCCAATATGAGAGAAAAGAGAAGGTTCAAAACCATAAAAGAATGAATTTACAAAATATAGAGTAAGATCTTCAATTGCTTACCTTCAAAATATTGTTCTTGACTAGATGAAGCTCATGGAGCACAGTACTTATGTTCATTCGGTCTTTTGGGGACTCTATAGAACATGCCAATCCTATCTTGATGAGGGAGATCAGATTTTCCATCATTTTGCCGCCATTTGTCTCCTCGATTAAGAGCATAGGGTCTACGATCTCTATCACACGTTCAGGCAAGGCAATCCTTGCAAACTTATGAAGATTAAGGTCTGCCTCAAACATTTTATGAGTAGGTCTCTTCCTTGTTATCATCTCCAACAACAAGATCCCATAACTATAAACATCTCCTCTAGTTGATATCTCGCTTCCCAAACCGTACTCTGCAATTCGTAATATTTAAACTTTAACACCAAAGGATCCACTTCGGGATAACAAAAGCGATACGAAAAGAAAGAGAACGTCATCATTCACCCTGTGACACTATTTTCTACGACAACGTCATCATTCACCTACTTATTATACCATCGTCATTCAATTATCGTGTGTGCTGAAATTAGTCAGTTGATACATGAGATGCTAAATTTGAAAAAAAAAAAGGATAAAAAAGTTTGTTACCTGGAGCTGCATAGCCAATGGTTCCCTTTATTGCAGTTGAACTACTAGTACTTGGAGTGGAGAGCTCTGCATGAAATCTAGCTAGACCGAAATCTCCAACATGGGCAACCATATCACCATCGAGAAGGATATTACTCGGCTTTAAATCGCAGTGAATAATTGGCATTTCGCATTGGTGATGAAGATAATCGAGTGCACAAGCCACGTCTATGGCAATGTCTACTCTTTGTAGAAGATCGAGTCCCGCAAACTCACGTTCCCCATTATTTGCTTCCGGAATAGGATGCAACCAACTATCTAGATTTCCATTTGGCATGAACTCGTGAACTAGAGCTTTAAACTCATTCCCTTGAAAATCCATGCTGGAACAAGAAGTTATGATCGACACCAGGTTTCGGTGTCGAATATTCCTTAAGGCTTCACACTCTGTCATAAAACTCTTGGTAGCGCCACGAGTTTGAAGGTCAAGTACTTTGACCGCAACAACTAACTCCCCGTTTTGTTCGATAACACCTTTATACACACGGCTGAAACTACCAAAACCAAGCAGATTCATCGAAGAGAAACCTTCAGTTGCTTTGAAAAGTTCTCCATAAGTGACTTTCAAGAATGGATCTTTCAAAAATGAAACTATAGGCTTGGTCTTTCTTTTCTTCTTGAACAAACATATGATGAAAGACAACACTACAGTTACACCAACGAGTATCGAAGACACCGCAATTCCTAACGTCCATGAAAGAGACATCTTATTTCTTGATTTTTTCGTGGAGCATCGAGGTAGTCGAAGTTCGAAAATTCCCCCACAAAGCCTATAGTTTCCGGCAACCGATATTGCACTTGCATTTGTAAAAACACCCTTCATTGGTAACTCTCCTTCGAAATTATTGAAAGACAAATTGAGATTCTTCAGGGCAAATGTCCCTAAAAATCTAGGAATTTGACCAGATAAGTTGTTGTCAGAAAGATCCAAATTTGAATACCTCTCAAGGATTCCATTGAGGAAGGAATAGATCCTTGAAAGGAATTTTGATGCAAATATAGGTTTTCAAGGCTACTGCAGCTACCAAGAGTCCCAGGAATTTCACCAGACAAACCATTCTCAGAGATATCAATTTTTGCTAAATTTTTGAGGTTTTCAATCTCAAGTGGCAAGGATCCAGACAAACGGTTGCGAGAGAGATCCAACGCAATTGATAGAGACGAGACCATCAAAAGTTTTCTTGGTATGCTCCCATTAAGGTTATTTTGATTTAGTAGTATCTCTAACAAATTACGACAGTCCCCAAGACTCGATGGTATGGCTCCCTCTAGTCTGTTTGTCTCCAAGTAAAGTTTATGCATCATTGACAAGTTTCCAATTGACTTTGGAATTTCACCTGAGATTTTATTGTTTGAAAATGCCAATATTTGCAACTTACGTAGATAACCTATGCTACCGGGAATCGGGCCTGTGAATAGGTTATCATTCAAAGCTAAGACTTCAAGATTCACAAGGTTTCCTATTGTTGAAGGAATAGATCCGTACAACTGATTTATATCTAGTGCCAAGTAGTAGACAGAGGTTGATAGATTGCCCACAGAGTCCGGTAATACCCCTCCGAATTGGCCATTCTCCAATATTACATTCTCCAAGTTGCTACAATTGGTCAGAGAACTAAGAAAGGCAAGTCCATCTGATCCCGTAGCTTCAAAATTGTTATAACCTAGATTTATCCAGGAGAGATTTTGTAAGTTTCCAAAATCGTTTCTTACTTTTCCAGTGAAATTGTTATCATCCAATTCGAGTGTTACCAACTGCGAGGAGTTGGATATTGAAAGTGGTATTGGACCATCAAATTGGTTTTCATATAGCTGGAGGACCTGAAGGTGAGGGAACATGAGACCGAATTCTGGCAGAAGACTACCCCGAAGTCGATAATTAGATGGCACTGACAATATTTGTAGCAACGATAGGTTGTATAAGGAAGGAGGGATAGTACCTGAAATTTCAGTGGCACCCAATCCAAGTTTCTTTAGGTTTCTCAATTGACCCAAAGCATCTGGAATACTTCCTCCCAACGGATTGTAAGAGGCTCTCAACTCTACCAGAGAAGTAAGATTCTCAATTGACGGAGGAATCCCTCCGGTCAAATTGTTCATGCTAACATAGAGTGTAACAAGTTTTGGCATTGAATAAGCAAGTTCTTTTGGGAACTCTCCGACTAGATTGTTGTCGTGCACCCTAAGGTCCCTAAGATTAGAGCAATGAGATATGCTTGTTGGAATTTTCCCTTCAAAACCGTTACTCGAGAGATCTAGTTTCTGTAACCTAAAAAGATTACCTAATTCAGTTGGAATTTCACCTGTAAAAGTGTTGTTTCTGAGGCTAAGCTCCCGGAGAAAGCTGAGGTTTCCAATGTAAGGAGACAAAGAGCCCGTTAGACCTTTGGCCGTGAGGTCAAGAATTGTGACTCGTTCATGTCGGCGGCCGCATTTGACACCTTCCCAATCACACAAATGGAGAGATTCATTCCATGAGCTCAAGGCCTGTTGATATTCTAGGACTATATTTGACTTGAAGGCTAATAATGCATGGAAATCAGTCTCGTTGCTAGCAACATTAATGGTGTTAACAAGACTAAAGGATGATGTTGTGTCAAGGGCAAGGGCTTTGATGTGAAGCAATGGGATGAGGGAGAGAAATAAGGGTAGGAGCGAAATAGAGAGAGATTTGGTTATGAGACTCATCTTGGCCTGTGTGGTTTGAGTTCTCAATTGGTGTATGTTCGAACTTTATATAAGCATGAACGTGTAGAATTTGCTTGGATGAGTAGAGTTTGAGGGAAATATATATCTAGTGGCAGACTTGCATACTAGTAGTACATGTGGTCTTTTGTACGTGATGTCATTTGGTCATAGCTAGCTGGGATGTCATTGATACTCCTATTTGCTCTCTCTCTTTAAGCCAATTGACGAATCATTGGATCATCTTCTTTTTTAGCGCTCCTTTTCTAAGCAAGTGTAGAACATTGTTCCAAAGTTGAGATAGTATATCCCTGCTGGTCCTACGCTTTACTTCTAGAAAGTTGTGTGGTTCTGTTCCAATTTCGAAAAGAGAGATTTACCTAATACTCCAAGAAGGCTTGCTAGCTCTAGATGCTATGGTCTGTTTCACGTGGGAAGAAAGGACCAATAGAATTTCAAGGGCATTCTAAGGTTTTTTTTGCTCTGTTTTATTCGAGGTTTTTCCTCTAGATGCTATGGTCTGGTCCTACGCTTTACTTCTAGAAAGTTGCTTTGTAAGTATTGTGTTGGATGTTGAGTGCATATCTTTATGGTTCTTCTTACCATTTACTTACAAGCATCACGTAGGGTCGATATCTTCCCTTCCCCTTTGGAGATTATGCACCATCAGTAAGTCCTCAAAGTCGAGTTATGTGATCTCGAAATAAATTGAACTTAGGCGCAAGCCGTTTTCTGTTTTTCTAATTTCGTGGTACAACTTGTAGTAATTCTTAAAGTCGGGGATCCGTCTGTGATAAAATTACAATGACCGGCCGCAAGCTAGGGACTCGTATGAAACCGTCAAAGTCGAGTTTTAGAGAGTGGGATGGAGGCATCTTGTAATTTCAAGAAAAGTACAAACAAGTTTCGGAAATAAAAACTTCTCTAATTGTGTAAAATGATGATTAGTTTGGTCCCGTTTGAGTGTGGAATACCTCTTATGTTGTGGAAAAAAAAAAGTGTTAAAAATGAATGATTGTTAGCTCCTAAAACCCACATCAATGTATGATGAAAAGGTGCCTGGAGTTTACCAAAAACTTCAGTAAAAAACATCATAATTTTTTTTTACAATTCTATCCCTTATCAATATGATAAATTCAAAGCTCGAGTTGTAAGGAGTATTGATATTTCATTTTGGTTCCCTCCTTTTCCTCGATTTAAAAAAAAAAGCTTGTGCTCATATTTTTAATTTTTGATAACAAAACAATTAGTCTTTCGCCGAAAGTTTTAAGAGCGTATCATTCGTCTCACGAAAGTTTCCAAAAACATTGTCGTTTCACACTTTTTCTGTCTTTAGTGAACTTTTGGTTGTAAGTTTTTACCTTTTAGACTACTTTCGTCTAGACAAAACATTTGTCGGAAATGTATATAAAAAAAATTTCAGAAAAAGACGAAGGGAAAATATACCACAAACAGTAACTTAGGAAGTGTCTTATGGACTGCTAATTTGCTAACTTCATTCTACCCGTCTCATCGGTTCAACGTGCAAGTCTTTATTAATTAATTTTTTGCTTAGTCAGTCTTTATTAATTATATAAGTACGCTTTGAAGTTGACGGAAATATATAGTGGCAGGCATGCATACATATTAGTAGTAGTAAATTTGTAAATGGGGTAGGTGCGTAAAGTTATATGGATCCCACCACAAAGTGATGTTATGTTTATCAAAAAGTGTATTGCATGGTAAGCATGACATTACTTTGTGGTGAAAGCTACATCATTTCAACTAATACGAGGGAAGGTAATGTTCACCCTCTTTTAGAAATGGTGAACAAAAGAAGGTAAACGTTATCCTCCCTCTTATTGGTTATCCATCAAAAAACGCTTTGGAGTTTCTAAATGTAATAAATTTCCACAAGTCAGTCAAAAAGGGTTTGGATTTTCCACACATAACAATTTGTCCGTCGAAAATGCTTTGGTTAAAATATACCAAGAATTTTCACAAATCTGATCACTAGTGGAACCAGGATATTAGGCTCAGTTTTGATGACATGAATAAAAAAATCAGGAATGCAGGCAAAGTCCACTTATAGCTAC